>CAUYQU010057387.1:0-28978 GCA_963574635.1 Cheracebus regulus | reverse complement strand
TAGACTGTATTCTAGCCTGGGCAATAAAACAAGAATCCCATTCTCTCTCCCTCTTTCTCTTCCTCTTTCTTTCTCTCTTTCATTCTTTTTTTCTTTCTTTTGCTGTTTCTTTCTTTCTCCTTTTCTCTCTTTTTCTAAAATTCCTTCCTCTTTCTTTCTCTTTCATTCTTTTTTCTTTCTTTTGCTGTTTCTTTCTTTCTCCTTTTCTCTCTTTTTCTAAAATCTCTTCCTCTTTCTTTCTCTCTTTCATTCTTTAAAAAATAAGTAAATAAATAAATAAAGCTCATTGTTCCCACAATCAAATCCCATTGCTGGGATTTTTTCCAAGTATGCAATGATGTTTCATCATATGCAAATCAATAAACATAATAATCATACCAACAAAATGAAAGACAAAAACCATATGACTTTTTCCAAGACATATTGAAAAAGCATTTGATAACATTTAACATCTATCAATAAAATCAACTAGTCAAAGAAGGAGGATATCAAAATAATAAAGGCCATGTATGATAGACAGACCTACAATTTACATAATTCCAAATGGGGAAAAACTGAGAACTTTTTTTTTTTTAAGAACTGGAACAAGACAAGGATGTGCACTTTAACTACCATTTAACAATATACTGGAAGTCCTAGCCAGAGCAATCAGGGTAGAGAAATAAATACAAGTCTTCCAAATTTGAAAACAGAATGTCAAATAGTCTCACTTTGCCCATGACATAATTTTTTATTGAGAAAACCCTAAAGACTCCAACAAAAAGCCCTTAGAACTAATATATGAATTCAATTAAGTTTTAGAACACAAAACCAATATACAAAGAGCAATGGCATTTCTATACACCAATAACGAACTAGCTGAAAAAAAAATCAAGAAAGCAAACTCATGTACAGCAGCTCCACAAAAATCAAATACCCAGGGATAATTCTAACCAAGATAGTGAAAGACCTTTACGATGAAACTACGAAACATTTATGAAAGAAATAGAAGAGGATACAAACAAATGTAAGGATATCCCATGCTCATGGATTGAAAAAATTAATATTGAATATACTACCCAAGGTAATTTACAATTACTTAATTAATAATAATTTACAATTACCCAAGGTAATTTACAGATTTAATGCAATCCCACTAATGCCATTTTTTCACAAAAAATAGAAAAAAAAATCTTAAATGTATGTAGATCCACAGAAATCCCCAAGTCACTAAAGCAATCCTAAGCAAAAAGAACAAAGCTGAAAGCACCATGCTACCTGACTTCAAAATATACTACAAAGCTATAGTAACCAAAATAGCATAGTATTAAAATAAAAACCAAACACCAATGACCAATGGAACAGAATAGATAACTCAAAAATACATCTACATATTTACAGCCAGCTGATTCTAGACAAAGATGTCAAGAACATACATGGGGGAAAAGACACCCTTTTCATAAACAGTGCTGAGAATACTAGATATCCATATGTAAAAGATTGTAACTGCACTTTTATCTCCAACCACATATAATAATAAACTCAAAATAAAGGCTCACACTTAAGACCTGAAACAATAAAACTCCCAGAAGAAAACACAGAATGAATTATTCAGGACATTGGTCTAGGCAGAGTTTGCAGCTAAGACTTCAAAAGCACAGGCCACAAAAACAAAAACAGACAAATGGGGGCCAGGCATGGTGATTTACAACTGTAATCTCAGTGTTTTGGGAGGCCAAGGATCGGAGGTTGAGGTCGGGAGTTTGAGACCAGCCTGGGCAACACAGCAAAATCATCTGTATAAAATAATTGGAAACTTTGCCTGGCATGGTGGCACAAGCCTGTAGCCCTTGTTAATTGAAAGGCTGGGACGAGAAAACCACTTGAGCCCACGAGTTCAAGCCTGCAGTTAGCTATGATTGCGCCACTGTACTCCAGCCTGAGAAATTTTAAGAAATAGACAAGTGGGACTGTTTTAAGCTAAAAACTCTCTACACAGGAAAGGAAACCGTTCACAGAAAGAAAAGACAACATATAGAAAGGTAGAAAATATTTTTTAGCCACTCATCCAATAAGAAAGTAATATTAAGAATATCTAAGGAACTCAAGCAAAGCAACAGATAAAAACAAATAAAGTATTGCATTAAAATGTGATCAAAGAACATTAATAGACATTTCTCAAAAGAATACATACAAATGGCCCACAGTTATAAAAACAAAACAAAACAAAAAAACTCAACATTCCTAATCATCAAGAAAATGCAAATCAAAACCATGGTAAGATACTGTCTCACCCAAGTTAGAATGGTTATTATCAAAAAGACAAAAATCTAACAAATGCTGGTGAGGATTCAGAGGGAAGGGATCTCTAATACACTGTTGGTGAGAAAGTTAATTAGTACAACCACATGGAAAACAGTACGGAGGTGTCTCACAAAACTAAAAATAGAACTACCATATGACCCAGCAATCTAACTACTGGGAAGTTATCCAAAGGAAAGGAAATCAGTATATCAAAGAAATACTTCCACTTCCATATTTATTGCAGTGCTGTTCACAATGAACAAGATATGAAACCTAAGTGTCCATCAAATGAATGAATGGATGAAGAAAATGAATATATATACTCAATAGAATACTATTCTGCTGGGAATAAAAATGAAATCTTATCATTTGCAACAACATGAATGGAACTGGACGAGTTATGTTAAGTGAAATAAGCCAGACCCAGAAAGACAAACATTGCATGTTCTAACTCATATGTGGGAGCTAAATGAGTTGATTCCATAAAGGTAGAATAAAATGATGGATACTAAAGACTAGGAAAGATTGGAGGATGAAGAAAAGATTGGTTAAGGGTGCAAAAATAAAGTTAGATTGAAACAATAAATTCTACCATTCAATAGCAATGAGAATGATTTTAGTTAACAATAATTTCTGTCTGTTTCAAAATAGCTAGAAGAGAATATTTAAAATGTTTGTAACACAAATGATAAAAAAAACACAAATACCAAAAATACCAATTTGATCATTACATATTTTACACATCTTTTAAAATATTATATGTAACCCTATTAAATATGTACAATTATTTTATATCAATAAAAATGAAAGCAAAAAGATAGCACACAGGGTGGAAAAAATTTTTGCAGATCATGTATCTGATGAGTGACTTGTATCTAGAATATGTATCTAAGATCTTTAGATCTTTCAATTCAGATTAAAAAGAGAAATATCTCAAGTGAAAATTAGAATTCTGAATAGATATTCCTCCAAGGAAGATTAACAAATTGCCAATATGTACATAAAAATTTGTTCAATGTGATAGTTATCAGAGAAATAAAAAATAAAATTCCAATGAGATATCACTTTACACTTTGTATCATAATTAGAATTAAAATGAATGATAATAACTAGTTTGGGTATCATTTCCACTAGTATAACTGTAAAATAATTGGAACCCTCATGTAGTATTGGTGAGAATGAAAAAGTTGTAGCCATGTAAAGAAAAACTCTAGCAGTTCATCAAACAATTAAAGAGTTACTTTATAACCCAGAAATTTCACTTTTAGATATATACCTGAGAGAAATAAAATCATATATTCTTATGAAAACTTGTAAATCAACATTGATTGCAGAATTATCCATAATAGTTACACATTGGAAATGGTCCAAATGCCTATGAATGTGTGCATGAGATACCTCCATCATATAGAATATTATTTAGCCACAAAAAATAATTGTCCTACAATATGCTTTAAATGTGGAGAAACTTTGAGAATATTATTCTAGATTTTTTAAAAAGCCACAAAAGCCCACACATTCTATGATTGCATTTACATAACAGTCCAGAATAGGGAAAACTATAAAGGCAGGAAATCGATTAGTAGCTGCTTAGGGCTGAATTTAGGGTTATTAGGGGCATTAGGAGTGTGATAGCTAAGAGGTACTAAGTTTATTTTGAGGTGATGAAAATGTTCTAAAGTTGTGGTGATGGTCACACATATCTGTAACAAAGACCATTGAATTGTATACTATAAATGACTTAATCATATAGTATGTAGATTACATACCAATAAAGCAGTTTAAAAACCATGGTGCAATACTATCACAAATCCAGACTGTAGAAAATGCCAGTGATGGCTAACAACAACTCTGGTAGGAATGCAAAAACAATGAGATCTTTTATTCCTTGTGGTCTGTAATATAGACAAGTCCTTCCACTTTGGAAAACTCTTAATTATACACAAACTTTATAACCCAGTAACTCCACTCCTAGGTATATAACCTAGAGAAACAGATGCAAATATCTCTAGAATTCTACAATATATTTAATAAAGAAGTTGATTTTAACATAGTTCATAATAAGCAAAAAAGAGAAGCAGCTCAATTGTTTATCAAGATTAAATAGAAGAATACATGTGGACATATTCATAGTGAGTCAATATTAGATAACATAAATGAACAACAGTTACATGTAAAATCACAAATGACTGTCACAAACACATAATTGGGTGAGAATGACATTTTGTGAAATGATGCACACAATATGATTTTTATTTATACACCATCCAACAATAAGCAACATCAGGCCATACTGTATAGGGATGTTACATATATATCAAGACTATTAAAACACTAAAATAGTTTTTACCTGAGCGAAAGAGTTGAAAGTTTGTGACAAGGGAACCAAATTTTGAGAACTTCTGAGATTTATTTATTTATTTACATTTTGACATTTTATTTCTTGAACTGAGAGGGGAATATATAATGATTTTAGCTACAACTTATATTTAAAGTGACCCTTTCATATGAATGAATGTGACCTTATTACGATTACCAAGCAAAAACAGAGAAAAAATACATCATAGTAAGTATAAGAAAAAATACATTTTCTAGTACTAAAACTAGACAAAAGAGACTTTGTTACAGATTAAATAAGAGGATTTGATGTGGCTGTGGCACGAGGTAATTGAAAGAGAGTTTGAAATATGTTGTGGCAAGAAATGAAGTAAAGCCACAGGTGCTGTGAGGAGCCACTTAAAACTTGATCTGGGTGATTTAGAACCACTGGATGCATTTTAACTAAATAGACACAGTCAGATAAAAGTTGTCTTTTTTTATTCAATCTGACTGCAAGATATAGACAGAGAAACAAAACATGCATTGAGCCTAGAGACAGGAAGACATTTCAGGATGTTCTTGCACATCTTCGGTTACTCGAATAAAGTAAGAGGTAACAGGTATATATACACATGATATGGAGGGTATAGTAGATACTTGGCTGCAGAGAGACAATAAAGAATCAATTGTGACATCAACATATCAAACTTGATATACTAGAACTTAGATATTGGTGTCAATATCCTTGTGCAAGGAGCTGGGGAAAGAACATAAGGTATGCCAGAAGAGGACACTTCTGAGGCTTATGTGAGTGACCATACTACACAGAAACAAAATACAAAATTGTATGCTTCTCTCTTGCCTAATTTATGTGTTAAGCCAGTTTTCCTAGTATCCATAAACATTTTATTTTTCTCTTTTATTCCAGAGCAATTATCAGTTTATTCAATTCCATACCTTACATGTTGTCTCATATTATCGCCACTCATTGTTTCTTGTTTTCTTTATCAGATTATTGAGGACAAGGATCTATGCCTGTTTGTTGATGTATTCCAAAGTCCTGAAATATTTTCTGACACATAAAAGACAATAGACAATTTGTTTTCAGTGAATGAAGAATCTGATGACATCAAATATTTTCTATTTTTTTCTATCCTTCCATGAATTTCCTTAAGAAAAAAATAGTCATTGAAAGAAAATATCTTCACAACAAATATTCCCACGTTACAGAAAATCCCATAGTTACTAGATTTACAATGGTTAGAGATACGTTATTTTGAACATGATCTATTCTGTTATCATTAGCGATTTGTGTTTATTATCTTCATATACACATCACACATAGACACTGAATATAGGTAAGGAAGTTAACAGTGCTAGTTTTTAATTTACTTAACAATTTACATATCATAAAATTGACCATGTAAAAAAATATATAACTCAGTATTTTTTATACTATATTCATACAATCTTGTGCACCCATCATTACTAATTCTAGACCAATTTCGTCACTCCAAAAGGAAATCCTGCACTCCTAATTTCCATTTCACTTCATCCTCTGGAAACCACTAATATACTCTCTGTCCCTATGAATTTGCCTATTTTTAAATTTTTATATAAATGGAATCACACAATCTGTGACCTTGTGTATCTGGCAGTTTTTATGTAGCAGAAAGTTAAATTTCAGCCTAAATAACTCCCCTTAGCTTATATTGTAGTGCAGGTCCTCCAGTGATAAACTATCTCAGTTTTTGCTTACCTAGGGAAGTCTAAATTTCTCTTTTTTAAATCATAGGCTTGTTTCCCTTTGTAAATGTCTGGGGGCAGGTAGACTACGATGGGTTTTGTGACTCTGTTCTACTATTCTTTAAATTGATCTTTAAATTAATTAGGAGCCAGTTTGCTTCAAATTCACCAGCTCATCCTTAGAATATAGTCTTGTCCTCTGATACAAGCTACCATCTACCTTCCAGAAAGCAGGATGGAGAAACAGAAGAGGCAAAGGGTGTATATCAAGGAACGTTCTTGGAAGCTACCACATATGCTTCTGTTTATATTCGACCTGGCTACATCTAACTGTAATGTAGCTGTAAGACTGTAGTTTTCACTCCTTTTGGTCATGTGCTCGATCAAAAATTCTACTATTTTTTAAGAAGAGGAGAATGAATACTGGTAATAATTAATAGTCTTTCTCACAGGTATCCATTTTAAAATAACTCTAAAAGAATAATGGAAACTGAAAGCACTGGTTATTTGAAGAGGAGACAGATGAGAACAGTGCAGATGATAATAATAATGGCTAGGAAAGTTATCATCAAATATATTGTCAAATATTTTGATTTCTGACCTATGTATATGTATAATCAAC
Organism: Cheracebus regulus; assembly: GCA_963574635.1. Lineage (NCBI taxonomy): Eukaryota > Metazoa > Chordata > Mammalia > Primates > Pitheciidae > Cheracebus > Cheracebus regulus. The sequence goes on along the minus strand of CAUYQU010057387.1, from coordinate 22,008 downwards.
CTTCTCTAGTTTGGGTTCTTCATCCATGAATTCAACCAATTACATGTCAAAAATATTCAGGAAGATAAAAGGATGACTGTGTCTGTACTAAACATGTACTGACATTTTTTTCATTGTTGTTATTCCCTGAATAATACAGTACAACTAAGTATTGTAAGTAATTTAAAGTGTAGAGGAGGACGTTTATAGGTTATAAACAAATACGGCACCATTTTATATAAGGAACTTAAGCATCCATGGATTTGGGTATCCACAGGAGTTCCTGAAACCAAAACCCCAGAATATCTAGGCTCAACTAAATTACATATTTGCAAACTTAAATAGATGAAAAAATATCCTCCCTAAATACATAAAAAAGGAAAATATATATATGCCAAATAATCTCAAAATTAATTAACCAAGGATGGTCTTCTGTCCATGCTTGGGTCAAAGTGTCACCTGAGGAATAAATGCCTTGGAGTTCAGTGGACTAAAGGCTCTATCAATTATAATGACCTAATCCCAAGAAGAACTCATAAATAACATGGTATTTTAGTTTTCTATTGCTGTGTAACAACCACAACAGCAAACACAAACTTAGCAGCTCAAGACAACACATGCTTATTTTCTTACATTTCCCTCGTGTCAGGCGTCTAGCATGCTTTAACTGAGTTCTCTGTTCAGAATTTCATAATGCTGAAATCAAGATGTTGAGTGATTGTGCCATTTTATCTGGAGGTTCTACATTGGCAAGATTACTTCTAAGATCATTTGGAATATTGGGAGAATTCAGTTCCTTGTAATTGTGGGATTATGATTAGGATAGGCACACCTCAATAATTTCCCTTTTTTAAAGTCAACTGTATTACACAATGTAACCTAATCACAAGAGTAATATCGCATTATATTCACAGGTTCCACCCATATTCAAAGGGATGAGTATTATCTCCTCCATTTTTGAAAAGTGGTTTTTGCAAGAAATAGTATTATTAGTTGAAATTGTGCAGGTATTTTTCTTTCTGAAAATTGAATATTTATCCCACTGCCTACTGGCTTGGGATATATTCTGTGTGGCATATGGTTACAGGTATCTTTTTTCCATCAGCTTACTGGTCATCTAATGCTCGGTTAGAAATTTCCTTTAGTGTTTGGACAACAATAAACTCTCCCCACTTCTGCAAAGTGACTCTGGTATGTTGGAAATATCTCCAGCATGAAGCCACATCATTTATAGCTTCTCTTTACCCTTATTTCCCACTTTCACGGAGACTGAAGGTTAAAAAAGAAGAAGAAAAAGTTAGACATTAGTGCTTCCTCCAGTCTCTTCTGAGTATGTGCACAATTCTGGGCATGCACTTGGCCTTATAAATTCTCAAGAATATGTCAGATCTTCTCAAAGCCCTTATTCCCTAAAGCATGTCGTTCTTCAACCTCTCCTCTTAAGCTTTTTGTTTATTCTACTGTTTGCCACAACTATAATCTTTTGCCTTAGACAGGACTAAAGTATTTGCCTACATATGTTTTCTTCAATTACCCACCGGATAGAAGCTTCATCACCGGGCCTGTTCTACTATGACAAGACAAATGAATGCATTTTCAGCCAGTCTTCCAAGGAGTCACCAAACAGGTCAAAACAGAAATTGCAATTCTTCAAAAATGAGGTCCATTATGCTTCATCTGATACTGCTGCCAGACGTGCAGGCCGTTCCTTCACAGCTACTACTGAACTGGAAAGTGGAAAATGGGACTTTGGTAAGTTAAAATACCATAACATAAGCTGTTTTTTAAAACAGAAATTTAACCCTTTTCTTGAAAAAGTCCTCCTACACTGAGTCCATACTTTTGGTTATTTTCTAGTTCTCTAAAAACTTGTTTCTCACTGATTTTTGCCCGTTTTTAAATTGCTTTTATGGAGAGGTAGAGTTTTTACTCCATCATTTTCATTGATGTCCAGTAATACTAATGTGATCTCACCTTTACAGATAACAAATCCAGACCAGATTATACTGGTGCAGACTGTACAATCAACATAAAAATAGATATCACTGTTTTTTATTTGCAACCTACATCCACATTAGGTGAAAATTTGAGGTTTGCTTTATTCATTTTAATACTTTGTAAATTTCAGACTCTTACCATGTCTTACAATTTAGAATGCAATAGTTTTTTAGTATACACTTAATTCTTCATTTTCAGATTTAGTAAGTACAAATTCTGAAAACTTTTGCTCAAATAAGTAAGATCATAAAAATAGAAGATGTTTTAAGAACGAAATTTGTTTCCTTGAGCTCCTTTCAAGTTCTGGGCAAAAATTATATAGTCAACTATATTTTTAAAATTAGTAATTATTTTACAACTTAATTATATCCTTCTTCAGGAGTTTTGAAAGTAAGTAACTGGAAAACACATTAAGTACAAACAGGTGGGTTTACACAGTCAATTAATGTAACTGTTTAAATATGACAACCAGTATTAAAATGTTCTTTGCTCTCTGCCAGGTACAGTTCATTTCAGTGAGATTCAGAATACTTGATCATTTTGTTTTGGAAAATGGGAGATGCTTATTTGTACAAAGTGGAGAAAGAGGCCATATAGCACCTTAAATACAAATTTACTATCTGGCATACACATTTTAACATATAAGGTATAATATACAAAGTATACAGAAACTGAGATTTTAGAAATTGTTTTATTTAAATGTTACTCTGTTTATAGGCCACTTGAGAAGTATTCTTAAAAATCCATATTAATAACTGCTTTTTAAATGTTTCATCAGGTAATTGCTCTATAACTAGCAAGAAAAAGATAATATATTGTGTTTAAAAAGTAATGACAAAAGATTAACCTAGTTAATCTGGAGGATAAGAAAAGACTACATGCTGTAAGCATGGTATCATTTTATTAAGGGTTTATTTAAAGACCAAAGAAAAAGGCATTCCCTGGTGAATAGCTGCCAGGTGGAACCATTTTCAGTAATGCCATTCTTCAAGTATCCAGCATAATATTGGTTATTGTCTACCAAAAATTTAAAACTATTTTTTTTCAAACTCAGAGTACTAAACTCAGAAGTGTAATGCTAGACTTCAAGATGTCCTTTGATGATATCACTTTATCACTGAACAAATATTGCTTCTATTGATTTCTCTTTTAATTTTCAAGTTTTGAAATATTCCTATTCTTTTGGCAGGACATTAATGGACAAGGAAAAAAGCTTATCACATACTATTTAGACATCATGAGATTAAAAAATGTGCCAACATGGTCTTTATAAAAAGATAAAATCACTTCAGTATATTGAAGATAATATCTACAACTAAAAATGTTTTAAGATATTATTCAAGTAATATCTTTGTTTTCTCTTTTTAAATTGAAAAGAGTTTATGTTATTCATGTGAAAAGGCCATAAAATTGAAGTCATAACTGAATGGGGCAGAGATTATCTGACTGGCGTGTGTTGAGTTGTGTCTTGCACAAATGATAATGTTTAGTTCCTAATCCCCAGTACCTCTGAATGAGACTTTATTTGTAATTAGGGACTTTGCAGATTTAATAAAGATGAGATCATACTGGATTAGGGTGGACCCTGATTCTAGTGGCTAGTGTCCTTGAGAGAGATTTGGGGACACACGGACACAGAGAGTTTCACAGAAAAGACCTTGTAAAGAAAGAGGCAGAGTTTGGAGTTATGCTTTCATAAACCAGGGAACGCCAAAAACCATGGGCAACAATCAGAAGCCAGAAGAAGCAAGGAAGGATTTTCCCTAGAGCCTGTGGAATGACCATGGCCCTGGTAACCCCGTGATTTCAAACTTCTAGCCTCCAGAATTGTGAGAGAATAAATGTATGTTTGTAAATCCACTCTGTTTGTGGTAATATGTTCTGGCAATCTAGAAAATTAAAACATCGACTTTTCATTAAATCTATGTAATTTGGTGGGGGGACATGCTGTTGGACAAAAATTATCAGACTCTCTTGGTTTTGACCACTTAGCAGAGTTACAGCTAAGTGACGTAAGTAATGAGTGTCACTAGGCGATCAGAAGAATCGTGTATTTTTGACATGTAATTGGTTGAATATGTGTATGTGTATATATATATTTTTTCCCTTGGAGATATATGTATGTTTATATATATACATAAATATATGATCACCTAGTGACAGAATTGTGCATGTATATAATAGATAGATATATAGATCGCCTAGTGACAGAAGTGCATATATATATACACACTCAATTTTTTATGTTCTTTCCTGTTCTGGCTTTATAGTCTTGCAGGGCAATCTTGTGAGACACTTACTGGAGAAGGTCCTCCCTCAACCCAAGCCCCTCACAGTTTCTATTGATTCTAGCTACTTAAACTGCTGAGCAAACTAACTGCATTCAACTGTTATCTGAGCAAGAAGTAAGATTCAATTTTGTTCTGCTACTGAAAATTTGATATTTTATGCTAAAGATATGAACTATTAAACTATAGTTACACAGATGTATAGTATATTAGTATAAACTAAAACACTTCTATATTTTAGATGAACTGATAATTCTTAAAATGGTGGACCAATTTTTTCATAAAATAAAGTAGAATGCAAACTTTGTTATAAAAAAAAAACAACATTCCAATATTCATTTAAATCTTATAGACAATTTTAATTTTCAGGTAAACAGGGCTTTAATACTCAATAAATGTTTTTAGTAGTATTTTTTATTTTATTTATTTATTTTTAAATAGATGGTGTGTGAGAAGATGACAGTGACCATAGTTTTTCAATCCAGAATAATTTTTACATTACAAAAGACAAAACATAACAAGACTAAATTCCATGGGCAAAACTTAAAAGAAAATTAACTGATGATGTTCCTATGAAAGACAGAACACCAGTGAGGCCAAACCAAGAGAGTAAGACCTACATGTCATCAGACAGAGATTGCGTCAAGGACATGTTACTTTTTGCTTGCCCCAGAATTGGTTTAATGCTCCGCCATCACTATCTTTAATTCTTACTTATTTTTGAATAATTGTTTCCACATTTTCATCTTTGCACCAGGCCTCATGAATTATGCCAGTCCTAATGTCACAATCTGTAAATATATACAGGAGAAAACAGCATGATATTTATAAGAGAAATAAAAATTACATAAGTTTCAAAAGTATCCATAAGAATACTTTATGGTAGAACAACTGTATAAGGCAATGATTATATATCCAGCTAACCTGCTTTTCAACTAATTCAACCAAAAAGCAAAAACTTTGATTTTATGCATGGGCTCTTCCTGAGGAATCTACTAATGAATATAATTTAAATAATGAATATGAATTAGGGAGACTTTCACACAGGCCCTTTGCCTGCTGTGGAAATGAGCATTGAAGGTAGAAAAAAAATAGTATATAATCATAGAATGATATACTTTTATTATCCCTGAGGATCAGGAATGGTATGAAAGAAAAGAGACAGCAGTATGTTAAGAATATGTTTAATGAACGTCTTGTTTTCTTCAACTTGAATTAAACATCATTTGAATCAATGAGTTGTCTCAAAAAGTCCTAGAAATGGTTGCTAACCAAAAATGAGCATCCACGCTCAAGACTGTGGTGTTGCAATGACTTTCTTCACTAGAAGATTTCAGGCATCTTGGGGAAATAGCTTATTTCAGATATTAAGAAGAAAATATACAAGATGATGTCATATTATATCTCAAGAGATATTTTGCAGACATCTAGGGATATGTTGAAGGTACCTAGAAAGTTTCGACTATGTAGAGATGTGAAATTTTGAGCTTTAATTATGACAACAGTTATAATGGATTGGAACTAACATAATACATTTAAATTAATGAGTTTATAAAAATATTTAAAATAGGTCGGGCGCAGTGGCTCGCACCTGTAATCCCAGCACTTTGGGAGGCCGAGGCGGGCAGATCACGAGGTCAAGAGATCGAGGTCATCCTGGCCAACATGGTGAAACCCTGTCTCTACAAAAAATACAAAAATTAGCTGGGCGTGGTGGCACGCGCCTGTAGTCCCGGCTACTCGGGAGGCTGAGGAAGGAGAATTGCTTGAACCTGGGAGGCGGAGGTTACAGTGAGCAGAGGTCAAGCCACTGCACTCCAGCCTGGCACCTGGCGACAGAGCAAGACTCTGTCTCAAAAGAAAATAATAATATTTAAAATAATGTTGTCACCTTCGGGAAATGATAGCAAATCAATATCTTGCAAACTAACAAATAGAATACAGAGCAAGCATTTGTCTTGACTTTCCTACATAAACTGTACCAAATAATACCTGAAAGCAAATTTTACATGAAAGAAGCATCCCTTTATATAGCAAAATCTCAACTAATAAATGAATAAAAAAAGAAATTATAAAATCATAACACCATCATAGTGAATACATTAAATGGATACAAACTACATATTAACAAATTGAAATAAGTATTAAGCATCAATGGCTCTTAACATCACAGATTAGAGAAAGTTAGGCATTGTTTGCCTTTTGTTGTCCTACTATGTATCACATGTGTATGTCCTACTATGAATCACCTATATATGTGACACATATATAATATCACATATATAGGTGATGCATATATATGATTTATGTGATGCACACATATGTATGATACACATATGCATATGTATGGATACACATATGTATGTGATACATATACATATGCATGCATGGCTATATATAATCAAAGTTTGAGTCGTGCCAAGAATATTAAACCTAAGATTGATCTATTCTCTGAAAGCAGGTGCCAGTTTGCTGGGAAATACAGAAAAAAAAAAGAAATATGTTGAGCTGCAGCAATAAATGCAATCAGCAAAATGCAGAGTGCAGAGAATATTATAATACAAATGTCTTAAAATCATTAGTAGATTGATTTAAAGAAAAAGAAGGAGACTGGAGTGCCACAGATTAAAAGGAACATAAAATACCTACTTTAAAAAAATAGACAAAACTATAGTGCCTAATTGTAATATCTGAGAAATTTAAAACTATACAAATACAAATAAAAATTCATTTATGAGGGAAGTTTATGAAAAAAATCAAAACAGATTCTAAAGTGAATGGCACATGCTACTTATTGATTTAGGCAGTGGATACAAGTGGAAATAAGAGTGTTTGTTATAGAATAACATAAGAATTTATTAAAATAATCAAAATGCCATTTACACAAAAAGACAAAAAAGAGGTTAAGTCAGACATTTCAAATACAGAATATTTAAAATGTAACTGAGGTGGGTAGTTACAAAGTTTCTCAGCCCAGGAGCAACCAAATTTTCTTGTAAATTCCAAAATCTGCATATATTACTACTTAACAAATAAAAATCTATTATCATGGAGACCCAAGAAAAGGTGATAACAAATTCTGCTTGTTTTAGAGAACTCCGTTTTTTAAAACAAAGGATAAGCATATAATGCATTTACTTTATTTAGAAATTATGAAAAATATTGTAAGAAACAATTTATATTTCTTGTAAAATTGAAACATGGCAGCAATTATAAGAGAAAAACAACTTGTAAAGTTTTTTTTAGACATCTAAAACAATTATATTTTAAAAATGTTAATTACTCCTGAAATGTTCAAACGAGGCAGAATCATTGTTTTTTTTTAGTTGCCTAATGGCAACAAATAATACAGTATTAAGGAAAACAAAAAACTGACATTTCTAAACAAAAACAATTCTTAAAACATAAATGTCAAATTGCATATATGCTTATTTAAAAATAATTTTCTTTCTGTAACTAGTCTTACCAGATATTGAAATTTAAGTCATAAAATGGACATATTTTGCCATCTGAATATATGAAGTAGATCTATATAAAGTGTTATTAAAATGTAAATATTTAGTTCTACAATTACAGTATAGAAACTTTTTTCTGAATTATATTTTTGAATTGAAATGTATACTTTATTCTTTAAATTGCATAAAGAAACTTAAAGTGTTTTATTTGTCAATACAATAATTTCAGACCCTCTTATGTCAAAATATACACATGTGCACTCTATGCAGTAATATGTGAATAAATCATAAAATTATTTTTAAAATGTTGTGATACATAAAAGACAAAAAGAAAGCACTGTATCTGTTCATGTTGAAGTTTATGAGAATACTGGAAACACAAATTCTGATGTGTCTAACTTAGTCACAACTCCTCCCAGTTAATGGCAAAAACAAGAGTAAGAACAGCAATCTCATCAAATATCATAGACAAAGCAACAGGAAGTTAGCTACCAAGATGATAAGTATGGTTAAAAACCAACACACTTAAAAACAAATACAAATTACAATACCTATTTTGAGTTTTCAAATTATGTGTGGCAGGAAAACAAATCTCTGGGACTGGAATAATGTCATCGCTTAGGCAGTAAGATGAAATTTGGCTGGATGTGATTCATATCAGATGATGGAGTTTGAGTCAGCCCCTGAGAAATTCAAATTTATTTAATTGACTCTAGCTCCTAGATTAAAAATTCTTAATTTGCTCCTGGACATCTAGAAAGTTCACACAGGAAATTAAATAGCTCCTTGTATCCCCCCAAAAATATAGAAGCACTATTATTTATTATTTGGCAGTTTGACACAATAAAGATGAATAACTATCAGATTCTATTTTAAATAAGTATATACCTCAAAGGTAATTATAGTTTAAGAATTCACTAAATCATTTTTGCTGATTTTTATTTCTTAGTCAACTATACCTTCTACCCAAAGACATGTGTAAATTTGAAACTAAGTGGGGGTTTGTGAGGTGAAAAGAAAAAAAACTAAATAAAGAGAAGAATGGACTCAAAATGCTGCAGTCAGTGGTTGTCATAAAATAAAAACAAAAGTAGGGACACTACTATATTTAGTTATAAAAATGAAGAACATTTAGATACAATATTATGAAAATATTGTGGAATTCTAGAACATAGTAGTTACTGATAACTGTATTTTAGAGTATTCTGTATCATCGACTATGAAATAAAGAAAAATTGATGTAGCCTTGTGTTGTAAGAGAGACAAGTATAGGAAACTAGTTAATGACTAGCATTCTTGTTTATGCCTTCTCTTTGGAAAACTGTGATGTTGATCTAAAGTATTAGAGGGCTTTTTCTCACTATTAATCTCTTGGGAATGTAAATCAGAGAGCAAAATATGGACAATTCATAGCTGGGATCAGGAGATACTGATTTTCTCAGAATTTGTAAATATTATCTTCTCAAAGACAGAGGAATTTTTTGCAACTTGGAGTAAAACTTATGAAGTAAGGGTGACTATCCTTCTCAATCATATTAGCTTAATTTCCTATTATGTCAGAGTAAATGTTTTGAAACAAGAAAGAAAGGAGAAAAGGAAGGAAGAACGGAAGGAAGGGAGGGAGGGAGGGAAGAAAGAATGTGTGTGTGTGTGTATATATATATATATATATATATTTACTATACCCTTAGACCCTCAGCAATTTAAGTTTCCATTATGAGATTGACATGTCAGCTACAGAATGCTTTCTATATACCCTATTTCTATCAAAATAGAAAAAAGAAATTCTAAACCCAAAGGATGAAAGAAAGGATACTTGGTGCCTTTATAAACAAAGACTGCTTGCATCCCCAACAAGTTTATAATCCTGAGGGGAAAAAAAAGGTAAAATCTCTGAACAATGAATTTGAATTATACCTCCCTCGATGAATAAGGATTGAAGCCAACAAGGCTGTGAAAAAAGTTCAACATCACAGATCCTTAAAGAAATGCAAATCAAAACCACAATGATATACCATCTACACCAGTCAGAATGGCTATTATTAAACATTCAAAAAATAACAGATGCTGGTGAGGTTGTGTAGAAGAGGGAACACTTATACACTGTTGGTGGGATTGTAAATTAGTTGAATCATTGTGGCAAGCAGTGTGGCAATTCCTCAAAGACCTAAAAAGAGAACTACCATTTACCCCAGCAATCCCGTTACTGGGTATATACCCAGAGGAATATAAATCATTCTACTATGAAGATACAAACATACAAATGTTCATTGCAGCACTATTTACAATAGCAAAGAGATACAAGCAACCTAAATGCCCATCAGAGCTAGAGAATAAGAAAAATGTGGTACATATACACCACAGAATACTATGCAGCCATAAAAAATGAGATCATGTCTCTTGTGGGAACATGGATGGAACTGGAAGCCATTATCCTCAACAAACAAACATGAGAACGGAAAACCAAATACTGCATGTTTTCACTTACAAATGGGAGATAAATGATGAGAACACACAAACACATAAAGGGGAACAACACACACTGGGGCCTTTTGGAGGGTGGAGGCCAGAGGAGGGAGAGGATCAGGAAAAATAACTAATGCGTGCTAGGCTTAATACCTAGGTAGTGAAATAATCTGTACAACAAACCCCCATGACACAGATTTACTGGCATAAAAACCCTGTACATGCATTCCTGAATTTAAAAGCTTTTAAAAAGAAAAAGTATTTTTTTCTGAGATGTACAGTAATATTCTCATGTATGTTTGCACAAGATCGAATTAAAACTTTTGAACTATGTTTGCTTTCTTGTTTTAAACTAATTGGTGGCTTTTGTTATAAATTTAGAGAAAATTGAGTAAGGATATATTATTGTTATAATTTCTGCTGGTACTTACCTGTAGGAGTAGTGCAATGGTTTGAATATTTGTGTTCCTCCAAAATTCATGTAGAAATTTAATCCCCAATGCAATAGTATTACAAAGAGGCACTTAGAGGGGATGATAAAGCCATGAGTCTCTGTCCTTATAAAAGGGATTGAGGGACTGTGTTTGGCTCCTTCTTGTTCTTCCACCACATGAGGACACAGCAGCAAAGCACTACCTACGAAGCAGACAGTGAGGCTTCACCAGATCTACTGGTGCCTTGACGTGGCCTCCCCAGCACCCAGGACTGTGATAAAGAAATCTCTATTACTTATATAATACCTAGTCTAAGGTATTATTGCTTTATTATAGCTGCCCACATGAACTGAGACAAGTTCTTAATGTACATTTTGTATTAAGATATTGAATTATGGGTACTTTAAAACTGCCATTCAGTGTATATTTTATAATTTTTAAAAACTCACAAAGCTAAGTAGATGATTTACTTTGTAACACAGTTGCATTGCATTAAGCATATAAAATTAATACGCCTGAATACATGTATCTAATTGCTAGTACAGTTTATATCTGTGAGGATAGAATTAACAACAACTTTCATTTTTCCAGGAATTATTTGAATTGCATTTTAGCAGTCCTAATAAATTGTAAAAATAAATGTTTTTACTATGTGTATTGACAATAACTGCAGAAACAATAAAATTAATTTTCCTGATTTTTTAGAGCTGTAGCTAGTTATTGAATCTGTATAAATATGATCAAATAAATGCTTAGAGATTCAAACTTTGATCAATTAAATTAGCAAGAGTCATACTTGGTGTTAAAATTCAGCCTGATATCAGCATGTGGTAGATCCGCTGAATTAAACCAAATTTTCCACCCAAACAGGTTAATTAGTGCTAATTAGCAAACTCATTCATTTTGCTATTCTCTGCCAGGCTGTATGACTCTTCTGAATATTAGACAGATGTTATCTTCTAGCACTGCTGAAAACTCCCTACAGAGAGACTCTTCCCACTCCCTTTTCAACGGCCTTTTGTTCTGGACAAATACAACTCTTGTCACCTTTGGGATGATTCGCTGGCTACAATTTTCTTTTTATTTTTAAAACACAGATATAGCAATAATTACACTAAAAATATAGATTAATTCACATTTTATCAACCACTTTGGTTCCCATTATCCCGCTTTGCTATTCTCAACTACACTCTTAAATGATTTATTGCTATTATTTTATTGCTAAGGTGAAATGCATTATTGTTCAACCAGGTTCATGTAATTTGAAGATTATTAGGGCTGTAGCTTTAACTCAGGTCTTCGGAGTGCAATTGTATAGCATTTACACATACACATAGACACAAACTCAATTTCATTCTAAAGAAAACTTTGTATTATTTACATTAGTTAACGCTGCAATGTGTATTGGAGGGTCATTTCAATAAATAGTTTTGGTTCAAGTTGCTCAGTAATATGTACCAAGCACTGTTCGAAGCTTTGTGAGTTCAGTAGTCATTTCTCCTCTCATGTAGTGTGCAGTCTTATGAGATGTAAAATAATAATTAGTAGTAGTAATGTATACAGTTTTGTTTTTACTTCCTTAAAAAACATAGCATTAAACATGGATGGAATTGAGAGGACTGAGCACAGGCACTAAAATCAAAGTTAAATCAGTCTTCCACTTCTTTTTGATGAAAATCAGATGAGTAAATTACTAACTTTCTGAGTCTCATTTTCTTTACCATCATGATGAATTATTTTAGCAAGGAAATAACTAATTATTTAAAAATATAACTTAGAATACTTCTCACAAATAAGTAGTGTTTGCTACCTTTAAATTACCATCTCAATGAAGAGACAAATTTAAGTGCTTATTCAGCATTTTACTATTATCATTTAAATAAATATAATGTTCTGAGGACACTCAGTGACCCTCAGAAAAGTCAATGCTACAAATAGAAGCAGCTTAAAAAGCTATAAAATATTCACTGTAAGAGTGAGAATTAATTAAAAGCTAATTCTTCCAGTTTGATTTTGAAAGCAAAGGCCTGAGGAGGAAATTTTGATATTGCTATTTCTGTACCTTTTGTTCATATTCTGCTGTCTGTTTGCCATTCGTTGACAAAGTATGTATCTCTATTGCATGTATAATTGGATGAATTGATATCTACCTATATAATATATTCTTATACGTGTATATGTGTATGTGAAGTAAGCTACCTTGAGAGCAAGAGTAATCTTCTGTCCAAGTGACAAAACATATCAAAATGTTACTCACAAGAGATAAATTAAGAAAATAAATATATATTTATAAAAATATATAATATCGATATATAGAAATTAAAAATGTAAATAACAATAGGTCAATATTTGAGTGTGGACAAGTAGAATATTTTAAAACAATATATTACTGTAAGTTTCTAATTATTTTCTGTTATTAAACATTGCTTCTCTATTCTATGTGCTTTTTTTTGGTAGAAGCTTAATCTCACATTACACCATTGATGCCTCCTCTCCATTATCTCCGTTGCCCAGTAGTTTGTTTGTATACCTTCTTCATGTGAAGTGTCCCAGCTGACAATGTGTGTGTAGCTGCTTTAATATCAGATTCTCTTCCATTTCAATAGAATATAGATACCCATGAAAATGTATACTTCACAAAGGCAATGATTTTTATTGTTTTTGTCACTATTATCATTCCCAAGAAGAGTAGCTATTGTTTATATTCAGCTAATATTTTAAGTTAATTAAGATAATCACTAGAATAAATAAATGCATGCTTTGTTACTATCTTGAGACAGATCTAATTAATTTTAAACTCTAAACAAGAGTTATAAATGAATAGCTCATGGCTTTTCATTAAATATTTTGAACAGATAAGGCTCTATCAGCTTCAAAATGGAATCCTAGACTTATAGTACTAAGCCTAAAGAATAAAATGATTTTAAATGATTGCCAGCCTTTTAAATATTTGTGTATCAACATGCAAATCGTAGTATTTAACAGATTCTGATAACTAAAAATGCTTTAAAAAACTGGAGTCCTGAGAGAGAATAAGAGAATGTTACTCCATAGGGAGGTGGTATAGAAGCTCTAAAAGTAGAATGCATGTTTATTTAAACATTTCCTACATTCATTAAATTTCTGGTAATTGTGTCATAAAGAACATGTTTTTAGCCAACTGTCTGCCTCTGATCATTGTTGTTCATTAATACCAATTGATTAGCTGTGGAAATAGGTTTAGAAAAACATTGTCATTTTACCTTCAATGTTGTAACGAGGTTAGCCTTTTGGGTAGAACAGTGTTACCTCTCTGGAACCCAATCCTGGGCAGTGGGTGCTGAAAATATATCTTTTGTTAACTTCATAAATAAATAAATATCTGTACACATGCACACATATATGTATTGGTGTGTATGTCTGTGTGTATCTGTGTGTGTGTGTGTGTGTGTGTGTAATGACATCCCATAGGGCCTATGGAAAATATGATCATTCCATCTTACCTAAAGGACAATTAACTCTAGCTCCCTAAATTTTCCCATAGGATCTTAATCATTCTATAGACTGATCTGTTTATATTTATTTTATTTTGAATAAGAGTATTATGAAGGCATCCTGAATCCTTTCTGTCTTCTGGGTCCACCATCCTCCTTTACCCTTCTTGCACAGGAGATTGTTATGATTAGTAACATCAGAGGTTCCTGTGCCCTCTTTCTTTTTTGTACCAATTTTTATTTCCTTCATTTCTCTCTTGTGAGGTTAACTTGGATTGATTGTGTCACTTGGACAGAAAGTCATTGCTTCTCTCAAGATAGCTTACTTCATTTTACTGACTTGTAATGAATTCGAGGAACCTCACCTTCCCCTTGTTCCTTTAGACTTGCAGGCGCTGATAATCATCTACCCTCTTCCAGCTTACGGTTCCTGTGCTAATCATTATGGTTAGTCTTATCTAACCTATCGTTCATAAAATAGTCCTTTGTAATTGTTCTAATTATCCTAATTTGATTATACTATATTTATCTAGTTGTAGCTTTGATAATAACTTATATTAGAATTATCCCAGAAAATATGAACTCCTAACAGGATTCTAGGGTTGGTTAGCTCAAACATTAAAGGCAAATGCATGTTCAAGCCAAATTCTCGGCACCTAGGATTAATCCATAGCATAACGGGTATAACAATTTCTCATATTGTCACCAGTAGTAACATAGAATGAATTATAGGTAGAAGGTATAATATTCAGAGAGAAACTGGTTGTGGTATTTAGTTACCATAGTAACTAGAGTGATTACAAAGATACTAGAATCATCGTTCTTTGTACAGTTCTAGAGAACAGACACAGAGAAAAGAGAGGGGTTATCAATATCCAATTAAGCATGCACCTAGAAAAGGAAGCTTTATAAAGTTCTCTCAGTGACCCGGCTCGGTGGCTCATGGCTCTAATCCCAGCACTTTGGGAGGCCAAGGAGGGTGGACCACAAGGTCAGGAGTTCAAGACCAACCTGGCCAACATGAGGAAACTCTGTCTCTAATAAAAGAAAAAATAAGCCAGGCATGGTGGTGGGCACCTGTAGTCTCAGCTACTCAGGAGGCTGAGGCAGGAAAATCTCTTGAACCCAAGAGGTCAAGATCACAGTGAGCCGAGATCCGAGATGGCACCACTGCACTCCAGCTGAGTGACAGAGAAAAGTTCCTTTAAAAAAAAATTCTCAGCTTCTGTAAGAACGGGAAAGACTTTTAATTTGAGAATCTATATACATCTTGCAGAGCTGCAGCACAAAATTGAATGCACTATCATTTTAGACATTTTGTGCTAAAGTACTTACTTCACTCTCGTGGGGACAAAAGCAGGATCCTCCACTAAGAGAAGGGATGAGATTTTGGGGAAATATATTAAGTTTAAGAACCTTGAAACTACATTTTCCTTAATTTCCTTTACTCCTACCCCTATCTAGGGATATGATCTCTGTATACAAATATTTTAATGGCTACAGTCAGGCACTTTTCTCAGAAACCGAAGTCAAATATTCTTAGATGTGCCCACATTGCCTTTCATTCCTTCAGGTTCCTAATGAGAGTCAAACACAACAAAGCTCTTATAGAGAAGTGCAAGTCTTGAGCCATGAGAAAATCGCCTTGATATTGAAAGACCTATAAGCCTGGGAAGCATTTATGGAAGTGATTCTAGCATGACGCATCAAAAAAAGACATCATAAAAACTTGTTTTGGTCAAATATATTGAAAATAGAGTATATCATTTGAGCATTAAAATATAGACCAGATTGACAGAGAGTAATAGTAATCTACTGGTTTGGCTCTTGAAAGCTATACTAAAAAATAACATTAACTAATAACATGAAAATGCTGGAATTTCCTTGTATGTTAAAGAGAGTGGGGTCGGAAAGTTAATATTGAAATGTTAAAGTTGATCTATTATGTGCATGTTGCTCAGCTGCTCCTAAGAATATCTCCCAACAGGACTTTCCATTATCAAATATTAAGAAGAGCGTTTTGACCTTGAAGAGCTCTGCATGTTGGAGATGACTGAGAGTGATAATACACTGAATACACATAGCCTGATGTCATTGGCATAATAGGGTCTAAAGATGTAGAGGAAAGTTGGCAATAATTAACCATCAGGGCCAGCATGGTTACAATTACCACAATTAAGCTACATTAGCATAAATTTAATTAGGTGTTTTTTAAGCTCAATGATTTGTGACAATAACTAAATGATCTCAGGTTTCCTAAATATTAAATAGAATTTCAGCTTCCAAAAGTACTGCTTGACTTACTGTAGCAAAAATTGTTTTATGTCTACTGAAATCTACTCAGCAGAAAACTGACTTGACTACAGTAACAGCTAATATAATAGTCAGGTAGGGCTTGTTAGATATAGACTCCAAATAGGAGCTGATGTTTGGTTACAACTGTAGTTTTCACCCTGAGTAAAGATTTGTAGCAGTTATCTGGTAAAGGAATTCTTGTTCTGAGTCTAAAGTAGATTTAGTGAGGCAATTGCTTCCTTGAATTGTTTCTCCAATTCTGAAATGGATAGCTGGAACCTACATAACTGATGTACAATGGAATCCTCACTTTGATTTCTTAACCCATGGAGCGAGGGACATTATGGGCAAATGTGCCCAAATGGAAGTCCTATGTTTGAGTCTCTCTTTCTTTCAGCTGAAATAGTAAACTGAAAGTAATGTCACATTTGTGCAGGAATTGCAGAAATCAATGCCAATTAAAGTCTTTATTTTTGTTTTATTTTTTTAATTTAAATGTTTTTATCCATGGGTTTCTGGGGAACAGGTGGTATTTGATTACATGAGTAAGTTCTTTAGAGGTGATTTGTGAGATTTTGGTGCACCCATCACCCGAGCAGTATACACTGAACCCAATCCATGTGCCCAATCTCAACCTATTAGACTTCAGAGACAAACGGTTGCTAATTTCCACATCTCCCTTCAACTCATCTATTTGGCCAATGCACAGTCTGCTAGTTAAGGTATATTATCTGCAACTTAGTCATTCAATGTCATGCAAATGGCAACTCAACAAAATTTCTTAAATAAGGGCAGAAACTTATAAATATGCAGGTCTGGATTCAAACCTCACACAATGTTAATTCCAATGTATTTTATTGCCAAAGCAAATCCAGAAGCTACCCCATAGTTAAGGGATAAAGAAAAAGACTCAAGTTGTTTATGGTGGGAGCAACAATATTACAATGCAAAGTTATCTGCATACAGGAAGAAGTGAATAATTTTCAACATTTTTGTACTTTGATATAGATAACAATGGTGTGACCACATATCAACTAGGGTTTCTCCTATTATACTCTTGCTCATTAATATTAGTCAAAGGAAAACCAGAAATCCAATGGAGACAATATTGCAAGAAATACGATGCTGTAGGAATAAGGATTTAGGTCACATGATCAAGTAAATTAGCTATTAC
Organism: Cheracebus regulus; assembly: GCA_963574635.1. Taxonomy (NCBI): domain Eukaryota; kingdom Metazoa; phylum Chordata; class Mammalia; order Primates; family Pitheciidae; genus Cheracebus; species Cheracebus regulus. The sequence goes on along the minus strand of CAUYQU010057387.1, from coordinate 4,446 downwards.
AGTCAAAGTGTTAGGAGATACCAAGGCAAAAATGGAATTTGTAAAGGTAAAGGGCACAAATAATTTTACACCAGCATCAGGGGTAGAAACAATATGGGAACTATATTCTTATTCTTTGTTACTCACTTACTATTTTCACCTCCACTTTACTCCACGATCTTATATAAAAACCAGTATGTGTGGCTAACATTTAATTTTCAGCTGAGGATATGGCTGAGCAAACACTAGCATACATTAATATGGTTTTGGTCATCCTTTCAGTCAGGAACACAAACTTTTAATTTAGAAAATATATCCAACAGGACCCTGAAATTTTACATAATACTGTACTGAATATCTGGCTGTTATCTCCCGAGATAAATTCTGCACCAATTCCAATCTATACTCTGATCCAGGGTTCTAAGAAGCATGAACTGACTGTTCGGCAATGCTTTCTGGCTCTCATTTATTTTAGTCACAAGATGCTCTGGCAGTAGATCAGAGAACTGGAGGAGAAGGAAGTAATTTTTCTTAAGGCATTCTGGTAAACAAATGCCTTCTTCTAAGGCTGTTGAAGTTATCAAATGTCTACCAATATTCAGCACTGTGCATTATATAGAATTTCTGGTAGCTATAAATAATGTAACCATACTACAGATAATGTATTTACTTATGAACTGCTTAAGGGTATTCACATAAGATCAAAACAGCAATAATGTTTTCAGTATATATTTTGATGTCATTTCCAAAATGCCTATATTATTATTTATGTTTTAATAACTCTCAGAATGTATTTTTTAAATCAATGCAATTAAATATTTGACATAAACAGAAAGCAATAGACTTTACAATGTCACTGTAACCATTACTTTGTCTACAGTTTCCTTGGATTTCAGTGGTGTACTGCATAGTTTATTTTTTCTTTTTCTTTTTTTTCAATTAACATGAAAAGATTGGTAAAGTTTCAGTAACTTACTTCCTTCCGGCTTCACATCCTTTGAGGTATGTTTTCAGAACCAACCTTTCTCTCAACTCTGGATACCTGATCTGAGTTGCATCAATTTTAATTTCTCTTCCAATGAACCCAGAAGGGATACAGTTCTCTTAATTCAACTCCATCTCTACACAAAGAACAGTTCTACATGCACTTCAGAGAGCTCCTCCCAAGACGTTCATGGTCAGTATTCAGAGGAAGGGGTAAAGGAAGAGAGTAAAGCCACAAATGCATTAGTGGGTGGATTTTCAGGAGGCAGGTGAAAATGACGTCCTGGAGGGCTTGCTATGAGCGATTAGGGCTCAAATAGTTTGAAAGGGGAAGCAAAAATATATTGCAGAAGAACTGCTAATGAAGCAGAAATGGTTTATTGCCAAAACATTAACATTTATTTAAGTGTTAAAAATAACATGATTTCATGATAGAAAATAAAAGCTGAGCAATTGCAATTATTATTTCCAATGTAAAGAATGCTGATGTTCTGTCACACAGTAATGAGCGTTCCATGCAAAACATTTAAAGCCTAAATGATTTTTGGAAATCTTGAAATCTGTATTCCTTTTCTTGGTAAGTCGCACATTACACTAGCATGATAAAAAGATGATGAAAATCTAAAGAAAAAAATAACTTCTTTAAAATCACAAAAATCCTTCAGAAACACAAAAGGTAAACAGTTCATAGTGTGGAACTGTGAGAACTAACTTGTCCTTTGAAAGTATACATTAAAATTTACTTATGTGAGGTAATATTATGTGTCATATAGTAATGAAAAGTTAGTATGTGAGATTATGTTACTAATAATGACATATCTGGAACATATTTCTTTAAATTAGAGAAATACTGATGGAATATAAACAGGAACGGAAAAAGTATTTGGATAAGACAAGATGTGAAGAGTCAACAAAATGCTATTTATGCAAAAATAAAATAATAATAAAAAATGTAAAATGGTTGGAAAGCCAATTATCATCAGATGGTGATTTAGAATTTGTATAGAATAAATATTTTTCTTTCAACAAACTCTTAGATGTAGCTACCTAAAAATACATCTTAATAACCTACTGTAAAACATGTTAAGTGCTTTGCATTTTATAGCTTATTTGATTTTAATCACCAAATACCCAGGAAAAAATGAGTATCAAAATGAGAAAATTAAAGTTCAAAACTTTTGTTATGGAATATAACATTATATTTTGTCAAACACTTTCTCTTATATCTTATTACTCTGCCCCACAGCTTAAGGCTAAATTGTGATTGAGAAAAAAAAAATCATTTTCTGGCATGAGAATATAGAGTAAATGTTACTTTTAAAATTGAATTACATTGTATGGTAGCTATTTATATTATTTTCTGTTGAATAAGACATTATTTAAATTCACTTTTCCCCTAATCTGTTGGTTTGTCGTGATTCTTAAACAAGTAGGATAGAAGATGTATATTTTAAACGACATTGTTGGATTGAAGCATTCCTTGTTTTCTGTGTCCATCCAGATATTCCTGAGAAAAAAGCACATTTGCATTTATTCTTATCTATTATTATTCTCACAAAAGTATTAGCATTTGAATGTAATAACATCCTTCATATACTTTTTGAAAATGTCAAAGTCTAAACAATCATCTTCCTAAAATATTTGATTACATTCAGTGCTGAAAATCAAAGTACTTGAGCCAATCGTTTGTGTGAAATTTTATAACAAAAATTCACTTCATTGAATTGGTAAGGGCTATTCAGATCTTTCATTTTTTATGTTAATTTTGGTAAGTCAGAATTTTACAGGAATTTACTCATTTTAAATTTATTGGTTGTAAACATACGCATTCTTCTTACTGTCCTTTTAATACCTGTAAGATATGTAGCGCTCATTAGCTCTTCTTGTTGCATTGATCTTTTTAGCATTATGTAATGTCCTTCTTTGTTTCTTATGGTCTTTGTTGCTTGAAAGTCTGTTTTATCAGAGACGTAAATTGCAGCTTCTGCTTTTTGGTTTTGTTTTTTGATTTTTGATTTGTTTTGTTTTTTGCTCTCCACTTGGTTGGTGAATCTTCCTCCGTCCCTCTGTTTTCTGTCTTTGTGCATCCTTGCATGTGAGATGGGTCCAGATAGAGCAGAAATTTAAGCCACTTGGTTTGGAGTTGTTTATCATGGCAGTGTTAATAAATTCATATATTGAGTAAATCTCCTGAGCTCCAGGTAGATTCCCCTACATTCGCCGACTTCAGGCTAACAGCTCCTCACAAATAGGAACTCTGTTCTTTACCTTCTGATCTGCTGACATGAAGAGTGTAAAAGGACTAGGCAGTAACTATTACTTTTGACGATGCAAAAGAAATAGAGAAGGAGATATTATCATTTTAGTTCACACAGAAGTAAAACAAAAAAAGCCAAATTGAACCACAGTGTTACAACTTGATAGAGGGATTATCTGTTTTGGGTAATGAGCAAGAGAATATAATCTAAAGGGAATGGGAGTAATTTCTGTTTCCTAACCTGCTAATGGGATCACAGATGTATTTACAAAGTTTTCTCAAGTTGGAAATTCATCATTTGCATTCTTCCTAAATGAATTGTGTACCTAAAAAATGTTTAAATATGTTACAACTCCAAGATGAAACAGGTGTCATCTCAACTCACCTAGTTCCTTCATTAAAAGACATACAGAAGGAATGGCACTGACTGTGCTGGTAACCAGGCTTAAGGCTGAGCCATGGCTCATGCTGGTTGGCCTGAATCTAAAGCAGTTATGTCATAGAAAGTCCTGCATTCTATTCCTGATAATCCCCTCACTCCCTGACAAATCAGGATGAAAGGCCACCCCAGGGCAAGGATGGCTTGATGCTATCTAAATCCCTGTGGACTTCTCTTTGTACCCACCGGCTTCGATTCTGCTCTGCCACATAGAACACACTGTGCCAAATACCCTCTTCCTGAATGATTTTCATGGAACTGAAACACTGAGGGGGTGTGTGTTTTACAGAGAGAAGCCTGTTAGTCTTGAATGAGACTTTGGTGGCTGAGCAGTTTTGGGCACAGACATGGGTTCTTTTGGTCACTATAAAAATATGAGCATCACACTTGCCCACGTAGACACTTCCCAATCTACATACAGCCAAAGAAGGAGGTTGGTAGCGAGAACTTGAGCCTCCTCAGTCACCAGGAACTATCACATGACCTGAAGATGGTCAGAGCAGGAACCATGCAGAAGAAGGCATGGGCTTCCTTTTATCTGAAACAAAGTTTCTATGAGTAATTCACAATTAAGAAACACATTCTACCCTTGCTTTCTAAAGATTCATAAGATTTCAAAAACAACTTCCCCTTTGACAATCCCAAACGGACTGTGGAAAACAATGTAAACAGCAATAAGGAAAAGTCCCACTGATTGGTGGAAACTTTGGAGGCCAGGTGTATAAGAGGCCCAGATTGGAAGGAGTCACCAGATTCTGGGAAACTCACCTCTGAACAGGAGCCCACC
>CAUYQU010057386.1:0-89915 GCA_963574635.1 Cheracebus regulus | reverse complement strand
AACCAACCCAAATGCCCATCAATGATAGACTGGACAGGGAAAATGTGGCACATATACACCATGGAATATTATGCAGCCATCAAAAACGATGAGTTTGTGTCCTTTGTAGGGACATGGAGGAACCTGGAAACCATCATTCTCAGCAAACTGACACAAGAACACAAAATCAAACACCGCATGTTCTCACTCATAGGCAGGTGTTGAACAATGAGAACACATGGACACAGGGAGGGGAGCACTATACACTGGGATATGTTGGGGGGAAATGGGGGAGGGACAGTGGGGGGTGGGGAGTTGGGGGGAGATAGCATGGGGAGAAATACCAGATATAGGTGAAGGGGAGGAAGGCAACAAATTACACTGCCACGTGTGTAGCTATGTAACAATATTGTATGTTCTTCACATGTACCCCAAAACCTAAAATGCAATAAAAAATAAAAATTAAAATTAAAAAAAAAAAAATTGATTCTCAGGAGCGTTAAGGCTGCAGAAAGAATTCTACAGAAGACACACAGTATATACACATTAATATAAAGTCAAAACTGTATATATTTAAATAATGTATACTTTAGGGATACAAACTCTGTAGGAAAGTAAACATATGATAACATTAAGTTCTGAATAGCAATTGTTTTTGAAAGTTAATGCAATTAAGTGAGATGCCCTAGAATACACAGGGATTCAAAAGCGATGCTAATTTTCTGTTAATTAAAATTGGTCATGGGTAACTAGGTACTTGTTTTTTTTTTAACTTACATATATTTAATAAAAATTATTTTGTATATCTTCAATAGTTAATTTAACAATTTATTTTTTAAAAATTGCTGAGAGGTGTTCACTTAGAGGAATTTCAATATATCTACTGACTTTCTGAGATTACTTTAAAAAAATGTCCACAGTATTTAAAAATATGTACTACATTTTAAAATGCAAAATGTTTAATAGTACTTTTCTGAAAAACTTTTCCCAGTATCTGCTTCATTCTGTAGTTTTCCTTTATATACCCATCTAGACTTAATTTCTGCCAAATTTTAGAATACAAATTCACTTATTGCTTCAATTACAGTTGAATTTCATGCCTTTTGGAAACAGTCTGGCCTGAAGACCCTCATAGATGCTATACCCCTTGCCAGGGGCAACCTTTTTAAAAAAACTTTTAAGTTCAGAGGTACATGTGCAGGTTTGTTATTAGGTTGATGCAAAAGTAATTGTGGTTTTCGGCATAATTTTTAATTGAAAATACCACGATTACTTTTGTGTCAACCTAATACATAGGTAAATTGCATGTCACAGGGGTGTGGTGTACAGATTGTTTCATCGCCAGGTAATAAGCACAGTACCCAATAGGTAGTTTTTTGATCCTCTCCCTCTTATTCTCCACCCTCAAATAGGCCCTGGTGTCTGTTGTTCTGTTCTTTGTCTCCACAGGTACTCAGTGTTAGCTCTTATAAGTGAGAACATGCAGTATTTGATGCCCTGTTTCTGAATTAGTTTGCTTAGGATAAAGGCCTCCAGCTCCATCCATGTTACTGCAAAGGACATGATCTCATTCCTTTCTATGGCTGCATAGTATTCCATGGTTTATCCGTATCAGTTTCTTTACCAGTATACCACTGATGGACATTTAGGTTGATTCCATGTCTTCTCTATTGTGAATAGTGCTGAGATAAACATATGTGTGCATGCATATGTCTTTATGGTAGAACAATTTATATTCCTTTTGGCATTTACCCAATAATGCAATTGCTGGGTTGAATGGTAAATCTGTTTTGAGTTCACTGAGAAATCACCACACTGTTTTCTACGATGCCTGAAGTAATTTAAATTCCCACTAGCAGTGGGAAGCATTCTCTTTTTTCCACAACCTCACTAGCATCTGTTATTTTTTGACTTTTTAATAATAGCCATTCTGACTGCCATGAGATGGTATCTCACTTTGGTTTTGATTTGCATTTCTCTAATGGTTAGCAATGTTGACCATTTTTTCATATGCTTGTTAGCCATGTGTATGTCTCCTTTTGAAAAGTGTCTGTTCATGTCCTTTGCCAACATTTTAATGAGGTTGTTTGTTCTGGGCTTGTAAATTTGCTTAAATTCCTTATAGATTTTTGATACTAGATCTTTGTTGGATGCATAATTTGCAAAAGTTTTCTCTCATTCTCTAGGTTGTCTGTTTACTGTGTTGATAGTTTCTTTTGCTGTCCAGAAGCTCTAGTTTAATTATGTCCCATTTGTCAATTTTTGTTTTTGTTGTAATTGCTTTTTGTCATGAAATCTTCATCAGGATATATGCAGAATGGTATTTCCTAGGTTATCTTCCAGATTTCTAGAGGTTTTTAGGTTTTACATTTAAGCCTTTTTTTCCATCTTGAGTTTATTTTTGTATGTGGTGTATGTAAGGGGTTTGGTTTCAATATATTGCATATGTGTAGATGGTACATTAGCCCTATTTATTAAATAGGGAGTCCTTTACCTATTGTTTGTTTCTGTTGACTTTGCCAGAGAACAGATGATTCTAGGTACATGGCATTACTTCTGAGTTCTCTATTCTGTTCCGTGTCTGTTTTTGTACTAGTACCATGATGTTTTGGCTACTGTAGCCATGTAGTATAGTTTGAAATTGGGTAACATGATGCCTTCAGCTTTTTTATATTTGCTTAAGATTGCCCTAGCTATCTGGGTTCTTCTTTGGCTCCATGTGAATTTTAAAATAGTTTTTTTCTAGTACTGTGAAGAATTTCATTGGCAGGTTGATAGGAATGGCACTGAATCTGTAGATTGCTTTGAGATGTATGGCCATGTTAACAGTATTGATTCTTCCTATTCATAAGCATAAAATATTTTTCCATTTATTTGTGTCATCTGTGATTTCTTTGAGCAGTGTTTTGTAATTATTATTTTAGAGATTTTTTCACCTTTTGGGTTAGCTGTTTTCCTAGGTATTTTATTATCTTTATGGCTATTGTGAATGGGATTGTGTTCTTGATTTGGCTCTCAGCTTGGGTGTTGTTGGTGTATATTTATGCTACTGATTTTTGTAAATTGATTTTGTATCCTGAAACATTACTAAAGTTGTTTATCAGATCTAGGAGCACTTGGGCAGAGATTATGGGGTTTTCTAGGTATAAAATCATACTATCTGCAAACAGATATAGTTTAACTTTCTATCTTCCTATTATGATCCCTTTTACTTCTTTCCCTTGCCTTTTGCTCTAGCTAGGACTTACAGTACCGTGTTGAACAGGAATGGAGAAAGTGGGCATTCTTGTCTTGTTCTGGTTCTCAAGGGGAACACTTCCAGCTTTTTCCCATTCTGTATGATGTTGGCTGTGGGTTTGTCATAGATGGCTCTTACTCTTTTGAGGAATGTTTTTTCAAGACCTACTTTGTAGAGGCTTTTTAACATGAAGGTTTGCTGAATTCTATCAAAAATCTTTTCTGCATATATTGAGATGATCATGTGATTTTTGTTTTTAGTTCTGTTTATATGACGAATCACATTTATTGATTTGCATATGTTGAACCAACTTTGCATCCCAGGAATAAAGCCCATTTGATTATGGTGAATTAAGTTTTTTACATGCTGGTAGATTTGGTTTGCTAGTATTTTGTTGAGGATTTTTGCATCTGTATTCATCAAGAATATTGCCTTGAAATTTTCTTTTGTGTGTTTGTGTGTCTCGTCCAGATTTTGGTATCAGGATGATACTGTCCTCATGAAATGAGTTAAAGAGGAGTTCCTCCTTATTATCTATTTTTTGGAATAGTTTCAGTAGAAATGGTATCAGCTTTTCTTTATTTATCTGTAGAAATTGGCTGCAAATCCATTTAGCCCTGGGCTTTCTCTGGTTGGTAAGCTTTTTATTACTGATTCAATTTTGGAAATTATTACTGGTCTTCCCAAGGATTCATTCAATTTTGGGAAGCTGTATGTTTCCAATAATTTATCCATCTTTTATAGCTTGTGTGCATAGAGGTGTTCATAGCAGTCTCTGAGGGCTTTTTGTATTTTTATGGGGCTGGTGGTAATGTCCCCTTTGTTATTTCTGATTGTGTTTATTTGAAACTTCTCTCTTTTCTTCTGTATTAGTCTAGCTAGTAGTCTAGCTTTCTGATTTAGTCTTCCAAGAAACTAACTCCTGGATTCATTGATCTTTTTAAAGGTTTTTTAGTTTGTTTGTTTTTTGTTTTTTTCTGTTTCACTTTCCTTCAATTCATTTCTGACTTTGGTTATTTCTTGTCTTTTGCTAGCTGGTTTGCTCTTGTTTGTCTAGTTCTAGTAGATGTGATGTTGGACTATTAACTTGACATTGTCCAAATTTTTTGATGTGGATATCAAGTGCTATAAACCTCCCTCTTAACATTGCTTTTCTGTATCCCAGAAATACTGATATATTTTATCTTTGTTCTCATTAGTTTCAAAGAATTTCTTAGATACTGCCTTAATTTCATTGTTTACCCAAAATCCATTCAGGAGCAGCTTGTTTAATTTCCATGCAATTGTATGGTTTTGAGAATATGTCTTAGTACTCATTTCAATTTTTATTGCAGTGTGGTCCAACAGTGTGTTTAGTCTGATTTCAGTTTTTGTTGTTGTTGTTGTTTGTTGTTTGTTTGTTTTGCTCTGGATTGTTTTATGGCCAATTGTACGGTTGATAGTAAAGTATGTGCCATGTGCAGATAAGAATAATGTCTATTCTATTGTTTTTGGGTGAAGAGTTCTGTGGATATCTATTAGGCTCATTTGGTCAAATGTTGAGTTCAGTTTCTAAATGGCTTTGTTAGTTTTCTACCTCTGTGATCCGTCTAACAATGTCAGTGGGGTATTGAGGTCTCCCATTATTATTGTGTGGTTGTCTAAGTCCTTTCATAGCTCTCCAAGAACTTGCTTTATAAATCTGGGTGCATACATGTTTAGGATATTTATTTCTTATTGAATTGAGCCCTTTACCATTATGTAATGTACTTTTTTGTCTTTTTTTTTATTGTGGTTGGTTTAAAGTCTATTTGTCTGAAATTAGAATAGCAATCCCTGTTTTTTCTGTTTTCTGTTTGCTTGGTAGATTTTTCTCCATCCCTTTACTTTGAGCCCATGGGTGTCATTGCATTTGAGATGAGTTTCTTGAAGACAGCATTGAGTTGGGTCTTGCTTCTTTGTTGAATTTACATTCAAGGTTAATTTTGATATGTGGAGATTTGATTCTATCATTGTGTTGTTAGGTCTTATATTTGATTGTTTGGTTGCTTTATACATCAATGGTCTACGCACTTAAGTGTGCTTTTGTTGTGGCTGGTAAGAGTCTTCCCACATTTAGCACTCCTTTATGAACCTCTTGTAAGTCATGTTTGATGGCAATGAATTCCCTTAGCATTTGCTTGTCGAAAGAATCTCACTACGCTTTCACATATGAAGCTTAGTTTGGCTGGATAATAAATTCTTTGTTGGAATTTTTCTTTAAGAATGCTGAATATGGGCCTCCAAATTTTCATTTGGCTTGTAAGATTTCTGCTGAAAGTTACACTATTACACTAATGAGGTTTCCTTTGTAGGTAACCTTCCCCTTGTTTCTAGCTGCCTTTAATATATATTGTTTTTAATTTCAATTTTGGAGAATCTGATGACTATGTGTCTTGGTATTATCATTTTGTATAGTATCTTGTGGGGGTTCTCTGCATTTCCTGGATTTGAATGGTGGCCTCCCTAGTGAGGCTGGGGAAATTTCATGAATGATATCCTCAAATATGTTTTCCAAGTTACTTGCTTTCACTCCTTCTCTTTCAGAAATGCCAATGAGTCATAGATTTGGTATCTTTACATAATCCCAGACATCTCTGAGGTTTTCCCCAGTCTTCTTTATTGTATTTTCTTTATTTTTGTCTGACTGCATTATTTCAGAGAACCAGTCTTTGAGCCCTGAGATTCTTTCCTCAGCTTGTTTAATTCTGCTGTCAATACTTGTGACTGTATTAGGAAATTCTTGAAGTGAGATTTTCAGCTGTATCAGATCAGTTCAGTTCTTCCTTAATATAGCCACTTTGTCTTTTATCTCCTGTATCATTTTATTGTATTCCTGAGAATCCTTGGTTTGGGTTTTCACTTTTTCCTGAATGTCAATGATCTTTGTTCCTATCCACATTCTGAAATGATTTCTATTCTTTCAGCCATTTAAGCATGGTTAAGAATCATTGCTGAGGGGTTAGGGCAGTCATTTGGAAGTAAGAATACACTGTGGCTTTTTTAGTTGCCAAAGTTCTTGCACTGATTCTTTCTCATATGTGTAGGTTGATGTTCCTTCAAGCTTTGAAGTTGCCATCCTTTGGATGGATTTTTTTGCTTTTTTCTTCTTTTATGTACTTTGGGACTTGATTGTTGCTTATCAGGGGTTCAGTCAACTAGGTTTATTTCTAAAAGATTTCAGGGGGCCAAGGTTCAGTTTAGCATTTCTAGTCTATGTATTATAATTTTGGAGGGCTGATACTAAGCCCCCAACTTTGTTATGTGGCCCCTCAAGGTTAGGAATCTGCTGTACTATAGGGACCAAGGTGTTTTCAGCCCACTGGAAACCACACTCCAATGGATGGTGTTGGCCAAAGCACTTCATCAGGGCGGTGGTAGTGGGATCTGTGCTCACTCATGCATGCTGGCAGCCTCTTTTTATTACCTTCTGTATATCTTTTTCTTCTTTCTTTGGATAATTATATGCTACCCATCCTGAAGATCCCAGTTATTCTTATTGACTTCACTTCCTCAGGAAGCTTACTATTCTGCCTCCACTCCCATGCAGAATGAACATGAAAAATGTGGTGGATAAATGAATGCACAATAAAGAAAGAAGTGGATGAATAATACTACTGAATTTTCTCAAGGAACTCAGAGTCTAATAGATCATGGTGAATACAAGTATATTACTTTGCCCTGCAACATAAATGTTGAAATAGGATAGGTTTTTGAAAAGTATGAGATATGGTGATTGTTTGCTATTAATTAAAATAGTATTAACTAAAAGATTAAGCCTCTTTAAAAAGTTTTAGTTTTAAAATGACATATTTCTTACCATAATCTACTGAAAATGCAAATAAACATTACTGATTCTCCAGTAGCAATCAGCATACCTTGCACCCAGATCTTGGCTTGAAATTAATATTTCTTGCTAAAAAACACCTGGAGTTTTGGGGTAAATGGTCGATTTCTCATGTGTGGCAAGAAATTACATATTGAGCCTGGAGTGTGTCGTGTCAAAAAGTAAGAAAAGGCTTGACAACCAATGGAAATATATCAATAGTACACCAGGACCAACAGGAAGAGGCCCCCTGTTGACCAACTTTGGGACAGTGGGCACCCCAAAAAAATGGTGGTAATGAATATAACATTTTATTAAAAATAGTTCATGAGTCCATAGTTATGCTAAAACAAACTAACATAATGCAAAAGAGAAGGGAGAGTGGGAATGTTTTATTTTAAAGTATGAGAGTTGATATATCTAATAGAAATATAGAATTAGGAAGATAATCACTATCTTGCAGCTACAAATGTTATAATTGATTCAGGAAAAGATCATCAATGGGTGCTGAAACCTTTGGGAAAAAACTGGCTAGAGAACAGAATATTTACATATTCTCAAATTGTAATTTTTATACATTCTCAAAATGTCACTTACTGTACGTATTAAGTACTGAGGCACAAAGTTACCTTTTTAGTAAAGAATCTAGCATACTTTACATTAACCAAGTAATCAAAAATAGTAATAGTAATAGTAATCAAATATCATCAATAACATGAGAAACAAACAATACTTGCCTCCTGATGTGATGTCCTGAGAAGCACCAACATCACCTGTATAATATTGTGTCAAAAATATTTAATCTGAATCTATTCATGAAGAAACAATCAAGCAAATTTAATTGAGAGTCATTCTCCAAAATAACTGACCAGAACTCTTAAAATTTGTCAATTAAGAGGAAGAAACTACTATAGAGTAACAGAGAACAAGAAATATAACAACCAAGGCAATATGTAGTCTTTAATTGGATTTTCATATGGGAAAAACATAATAGATGTTATAGGGACAAACTGAGCAACTTTGAATATGTAATGCATATCAGTTAATCATATTATATCAATAATATTACTTTCCTCAGTGCCTTAATGGTATTGTGGTTGGCTAGGAGAATGGCCTTGTTCTTAGGAAATTCATGCTGAAGTTGTGCAACATGCCATCATCCAAATTATTCAGCCAAATTGATGTAGATATAAATACATAATGCAATGGATATAGATATAAAATAATTGCAGTAGTTTGACAATTGTTGAATCAAATATAGGGTATATGCATATTCATAGGATATTCTTTCCATGTTTCAATATATTTAAATTTTTCAAAATTAAAAATTAGGATAAAAAGAAACTTAAGACTTCCTAAAAAAAAAAAAAAGGTTAGAGAAAACCAAGGTCATGAATAAGGCAAAGGATTTTCTAAAAACAAACAAAAAACCCATGTTTAAGATTATATTTTGTTTATTTTCTCTCAGTATTAATTTCTGAGCTCTTCCTGATTGAATTAAGTGGCTGAAATGGATTCCTTACCAGGGCAAAATTCCGTCAAACCCCATAAAGTGACTTATTTGTCATGTACACTTAGACAGCATATTGCAAATGCACACAGACCACCTATACCTGTGTGGAGTGAATTGGGCATGGTAGGGTGTAGGTAGAAAACAATTATATTCTTTTACTCTGCAGCAAACACACATGCCTTGGATAAAATTTCAGGCATTCTTAAAGTTTGTCTGGTTACTATCAGGTAACAAACTATCTCTTTTCAAGTTTTCATACATCCAATCTAATATGTGGAATCTCTAAACTTCACATTTCATTGACTTTGAATCTTCTTTCCTACTCCCATCACCTCTTCAGGCTGAGAAACCTGAAATGGAAGGAAAAAAAGGGTATGATGAATATTTCCCTTCTTCCCTTATTCATTTGCTCTTTTGGCTTCTTCAGACTTAGGAAAGAAGGGAGATCTGGCAGAATGTGTTTTCCAAAGATGGTCACCACTTTATGTTCCATTGTACAAGATTTATCATAATGTGATTTCAACTTCCCACAAAGAAGTGAATTCTAAGCTCAACCAATCAAGTCTGGCATAAGTGATGCTGTGTAACTCTGAGACTGGGTCATAAAAGGCCATGCAACTTCTTCCTGTTCCTCAGAACACTCATGTTTGGAATTCCGAGCTGCGGTGGATAACATCTACCTCCCATGAGGTCCCTAGGTTGTGTGAGAAAGCCAAATGCGAAGAAGAGGCCAGGTGCAGATCTGCAAGCCCTGTTAGTCATCCTAGTCTTTGAGTCATTTAACCAAAGCTCCAGACACGTGGGTAATGAGACTTTAGTTCACTCCAGTCCCCAGCTGATGAATCAACTGCAGCCTTCCAGTCTTTCCTGATGAGTTCCCAGATATCAGGAGACAGAGAGAAGTCATCAGGACTGTTTGTGTTCTGAATTTCCCACCTTCAGAATCTGCAAACATGATGAAATATTTGTTTTAAACCTCTGTGTTTGAGAAAATACATTACACATCAATTGTAACTGGAACAGAGAGATAAGAAGTAGTGTCTGTTGACTGTTGGGCTGGAATCTGTCATTAGTGCTTCCTTTATGTGATAGATCCTAAATTTTGGTTCTCTTTTATGGACCTCTTTTATGGACTCTTTGGTGGCTATTTTAGAGATAGCTACATTCCCACTTTTCCTTGCTTTCTTAATACAAAGAATCCTCTTTGTTGGATCAGAGGTGAGTCATTGTGCACTCATAAATACATCTTCTAAATTCCCCTCAATTACTGACCTGTCTACCTCCCTATTTTTCTTAGCCTGGTGGTGGTTGTGTTAGGTTGTTCTTGTATTGCTGTAAAGAAATACCTAAGACTGGATAATCTGTAAAGAAAAAAGATTTAATTGGCTCAGGGTTCTACAGGCTATACAGGAAGCAGGGCACTGGCATCTGCTTGGCTTCTAGGGAGGCCTCAGGGAGCTTTTACTCATGACAGAAGGCAAAGCAGGAGCTTGCACATTACATGGTGGTAGCTGGAGCAAGGGAGAGTGGGTAGAAAGGAGGTGCCACACATTTCAAATGACCAGATCTCAGGAGAACTTGCTATCCCAAAGACAGCACCAAGCCATGAGGGATCTGCCCCCATCACCCAGTCACCTCCCAGCAGGCCCCACTTCCAGCGATGGGGATTATAATTCAACCTGCAGTTTGGGCAGGGACAAATATCCAAACTTACCAGTGGGGAATGGAATTAAGTTGGCAAAACTATTTTTGTTCGAATCCTTGCAAGTCCCAGGTAGATGGCTTTGCTTCTTAGTTTTAGAACATGGAAATAATTATAACTGATTTTTCTCAGAATTGGCTCTGAATCTCCAGATCACTGGAAATATAATACTACAATGAGTACTGTATTTAGGTTTAGCTCCCACAGGGTACATTTGAAAATCCATATTGCTTTTCTCTCTATTTTGACCAGTCTAGACAAAATCCTAATGTACTATGTGTAGACAAAATTCTAATGTGCCATGATTTTAAGATATTGTAATTCTGGTGCTTAGCATATGTCATTAATGATTTATAAACCAACTTTCAAATATTATTTTCATTATGAATTCTATTTTAGTTATATCCATATTTGTCAAAATTCCTCATGTATTTTTACTTTCAGTATTTAAATCAGCTTTTAATTGTTAAATAGTTTCAGATTTACAGAAAAGTTGGGAGTACAGAGTTCTGTATACTGCATACACATTGAAGACTATTGTTAAGATGTTACATTATCGCAGTACATTTTTCTTTCTTTTCCTTCCTTCCTCCTTCCCTCCCTTCTCTCCTTCCTTCCTTTCTCTCTCTCTCTCTTTCTTTTTTTCTCTCTCTCTTTCTTTCTCTAAGTTTTGCTCTATCGCTCATGCTGAAGTACAGTGATGTGATCTCAGCTCACTGCAATCTCTGCCTCCTGGGTTCAAGTGATTCTCCTGTCTCAGCCTCCCTAGTAGCTGGATTACAGGCAGGCACCACCAGGCCCAGCTAATTTTTGTATGTTTAGTAGAGTCAGGGTTTCACCATGTTGCCAGGCTAGTCTTGAACTCCTGACCTCAAGTGAACTGCCTGCCTCAACCTCCCAAAGTGTTAAGATTACAGGCATGAGCCACTGTCCCTGGCCTGTTATGGCACATTTTTCATGACTAACAAAAAAACATTGGTGAATTTTTATTGTCTAAATTCCATGCATCATTTAATTTTCATTATTATTAGTTTTTCTCTAATGCTGTTTTTTTTTGGTTCCAGGTTCCCACTTAAAAATATACATTACATTCAGTCATCATGTCTCCCTAGGCACCTCTGGGTTGTGACTGTTTTTCAGACTTTCATTGGTTTTTATGACCTTGGCAGTTTTGAGAAGTATTTGCCAGTATTTAAGAAGTATTTTGTAGAATAATGTGTCATTGGATTTGTCTAATTTTTTTTCATAGTTTGAGTAGAGTTACGAATTTTTGAAAGGAAGACCATAGCACATCATATCAAGGGGACATGCTATCAACATGACTCTTCAGGGCTGATGTTAACTTTAAACATGAACAAATAATTACGTGATGGCCAAATACAATATGATAAACTCATTAGTGAAAGAAAGAAATGGGCTGGGTGCAGTGACTTATTCCTGGAACCCCAGCACTTTGGGAAGCCGAGGCGAGTGGATCACTTGAGGTCGGGAGTTTGAAACCAGCCTGACCAACAAGACGAAACCCCATCTGTACTAAAAATATGAAATTACCTGGCTGTGGTGGCATGCACCTGTAATCCCAGGTACTCAGAAGGTTGAGGCAGGAGAATCGCTTGAACCCGGCAGGCAGAAGTTGCAGGGAGCCAAGATAATGCCACTGCACTCCAGTCTGGGCAACAGAGTGAGACTCCATCTCAAAATAAAATAAAATAAAATAAAATCGAATAAAACAAGAAAGAAGAATCAAATGAAGAACTTCTTATGTATTATTTTATTATTTTTGGACAGGGTCTCACTCTGTCATCCAGGCTGAAGTACAGTGGTGTGATTATGGCTCACTGAAGCCATAATCCCAGGCTCAGGTTATCCTCTTACCTCAGACTCCTGAGTAGCTAGAACTACAAACGTGCACCACCATGCCTGGCTAATTGTTTTGTGTTTTCTTTTAGAGATGGTGTTTCGCCACATTGCCCAGGCTGGTACAAATAAAGAACTTCTGAACAATTTCTAGACTGCTGGGAGGTAAGGGAAGAGAAGAAAGGATTTTTAAGCTGAGTCTTAAAGGTCCAATAGGATTTTTTTTTTTTCATTTGAAAAAGAGGGAAGTACACTAAGGAAAAAGAATCATGGGCAAAGATACAGAGTTTTTAAAAGGGATGGATCCAGGGACCCTTTCTGGAAAAAATAATAGAAATTTATAAATTCAAAATTAGTATATAAATGAATATGTTTTAATAATGAGAATACATATTACAAAAAAATGTGGAGTCTTTGAAATTTTAAATTTCTCTTTTTTGAAATCCCTTTAGGCAATTTAACAGAAATGCTTGCAATCTGACTTCCTGTTTCTTCCTAGAACCTTCCAAAACACCCAGAAGCTTTTAGTATTTATAGTGAGGAACTGCATGCTTCTGTTTCACTAACTTCAGGAGCAACTGGCCTTGAGGTGTGAAATGTTTCCTGGGTTCCAGGACTTCTAAGTAACTTGATTTTCCTGGAACCCAGGCTATTCTGGACTATAGCTGGAGCTGACCATAGACATGTAGGCAAAAGGAAATTGTGAAGGATTTAAATGCTAGCCTAGGGAGTTGGGCTATCTTCTAGAACAAAGACTTTGAAGGATTCTATACAATAAAGTTATGTGATTAAATTTATGTTTTAGGAATACATCTCTGGAACATTCAGAGCCACAGTGGAAGGCTAGAAGAATGACTTTAATAAGTACTTATTAGAAACCATTTAAAATCACCTGAAAGTAGACAAGATGCCTGAACATTGAGAGAAAAGAGGATCAATTAAGGAAATAACCACTTAGTAGAGAACAGGAACCTAGGTCAAAAAGAAAGTATTCGATAACTGAACAAATAAAAGCAGCCTTACAAATATAAATGCATAATAAATATTAACTTGTATACTTATATTTTAAAGACTTATTTTGTATTAATACAAATTAATATTTATTTTATATTTTACCAATACAAGAGATTTGATTTGTATTTACATTGGTACAGGTGAGACGAGAAGGAGAAATATCATTAAAGTAAGGTACAAAAGATAGGGGAACACTACACTGGTGTAGAAAGGTGAGATTGTAACCTTTCTGGCAGGAAGAAAGCAGCCCTCTAATTTGATAATGTGTACTTTAATAAGGGGAAAATAATTTGAAAACAAGGAGTGAAAGATACTACATACATTTATTCAATTTGATACATAGTATAATATTTATGTTATGTCTTAATAAGTATGACAACATTTATTACAGTTTATCAAGAGAAAATAAAAACTGGTTTTAGCAATTAACCTTATCCACATGTAAATGAGATTAATTAGCAGTTTTCCTTTCTAATCTTTTGGGGAAAGCAGATAATTATAATTATACTATTTATGCAAATTGTATCCAAATATGCTAAAGGACACAATAGTTTGCAAATTAAAGTTCAAATGAGAAAATTTTCTAAAATTTACTTTTAGAATACTAAGATAACCAATTAGAAAATGTAAATGACGTGTTATAAATAAGTACGAGCATTTTTCAAGAGAACTGTTTATTTAACTTTACTAATGCATTTACTCCCCAATTTGAGTTACTCAATTAGTTTTAACATGTATTTCAGATCTTTACTTTAATTGTAATAAAATGTTTGAAATTTTTCAAAATGCAAAATTTTTTAAAGTAATATATTTTCTCCACAAAAACAGGTTTAATCTGAAAGACGCTCAATGTGAAGGCTGAAGGACAGTTTGATTTCCACTTTCTGGAGAAGAGAGTGGAAACGAATTTGATATTGTTGTAAAACTCAAATAAGAATTTTGATATTCTGATTTCTGATTCATTATTCTTCCCAACACATTCGCAGAAGGGGGAAAAGTCACCTCTCTCCTGTCACTCTCCATCTAGGGTATTCAGGTTCCACACTGAGTTTCTCTTACTGATATTATTCCTGCTCTGTTTTATTTTATTATGGGAGAAACAAAATGCACACTTCATTTGCAAAAAAACAAAAAGAGATGGCAGTTCCTCTTGACAGTTTTAGAAACCATCAGAATAAAATCCTGCCTATTTTTAAGTGAAGTGATTAAGATATGCATGTATCAACTTATTTAATGAGCAGACTTTTATTTAGTATGTGCTAGGTCACAAGATCTGTTAATAACATAGACCTTCAAGGAAAGGACTAGCACACAACATAGTTCTGGACTCCAAGGAGAAGGCATGCAAAGAATTTACATGATATGAAAAGATTTTTTTTTAAGCAAATATATACACAACAGAGGCACAAAGGCAGGAACATGTAACTTTTGGGAACAGACGTGCCAAAGAAAGCTTGATGGAAGGAAAAAGTATTAGAAAACATACTGGGTAGGTTGTGTGATGTTTCAACGCAGAATTTCTTTATGTGACAGGAATTTAGTTCTGCGGTCACATAGTTCCCTAGGAGGAATCAGGGCTTCTGCTGTGAAGACCTGAGTTTCTCTCCTGTGGTTGAGCATGGGTTAAGGGGGAAGGAAAACTGTATGCAACATCTTTGCAGGGTGCCAGGTGCGTCAGTTAAGACAATGGTGGAGGACCCAGGCTTACTGAGACTTAGTGGAGCAAAAGGAACTATGACATTGGTCAAAGTTGTGTTCATCTGTGATCATAGCCTGTGTAGTGCAAGAAACAACAATAATGTTTAACAATGATTGTAGGTATTATCTAAGGATTTAGAACTATCATTTGATGTAAAGGAATGCATGGGGATACTGAATGACCTGCCAGCCAGAGATGAGGCTAATCAGAGGCAAGTTCTATTTGATTAAGCATGTTAAAGATGTGTGCCCAGTGAAAATATATTTCGAGTCTTCACCCAAGATAACCAGGAAATCAAGAATCCTTTTGCAGCCCATATTTCCATGGTTAAATGATTATAACCCTGTTGAGGCACCAGTGTGCAGGAGTAGGAGCAGTATCTTCAACATCTGTCCTTATTTGAAGATTACCATTGACTATGATACAGTTGCATTGCAAGGGATTCTACAAAATACTTAAAACCCCAATGCAGAAAGAATACTTGGCAGAAGTTCCGGATTAAGGAGAGTTCAGTGAAGCCTTATCAGCTGAAATGCTCAATTCTTTGGCATACACATGAGGATACTGAGATGGGAGTACTTCTAAAGATGATGTTTAAGGCCCCTATGTCAGACACCAAATTCCCAAACGACTGACTTTGTTTTTGGAAAGGGCAGTACACAGTGTGTGCAAATGGAGTATGAGAGAACTTCTGTTGCTCCAAGTGTATAGACAAACCTCCTGAGACACAGGCCAACGTTCTGGATCAAGTGGCATGAAATGTATGGAAGGCTATTCTTGTAATGGAAAAGAGAAATTACCAGAAACTGAATATGCTGAGGTGGAGGTATTGGATCTTTGGCTACAACATTTTACTAAATTGTGCTTTAATTTCATATGTTAGAAGCTGAGGAAGGCTAGTGGTTTATGGACACTCTTATAGGCTCTGACTGTGAGGCAATTTTTTTACTTAGAGGGGATGAGGTTTCACTGATAGGGGTGTTGCAATGCAGCAGAACCAGTCTTCAAATTTTGTTTCAAGAGACTAATCCCTATTGTTTCAATTCAGAACAAAATGGTCCTGAGTTTTATTCTACATCTTAAGACAAAATGTTTATATAGGATATCACTCAAAAATATCAAATGCCATCAGAATCAGCTGATATGGTTTGGCTGTGTCTCCATCCAAATCTTAACTTGAATTGTAGCTCCCATAATTCCCATGTGTTGTGGGAGGCCCCAGTGGGAGATAATTGAGTCATGGGGGTGGTTTCCCCCACACTGTTCTCCTGGGAGTAAGTCTTATGAGATCTGATGGTTTTATAAGGGGTTTCCCTTTTCACATGACTCTCATTCTCTCTTTGCCTGCTGTCATTTAAGACACGCCTTTTGCCTTTTGCCATGATTGTGAGGCCTTTCCAGCTATATGGAACTGTGAGTCCATCAGACTTATTTTTCTTTGTAAGTTACTCAGTCTTGGGTATGTCTTTATCTGCAATGTGAAAACAAACTAATACATCAACCATCGTACTCATGTTCTGGTGTTTTTTCTTCTTTTCAAATTTATCTCAGAAGCTACACATGTCCCCAGATCTGCACCCAATCTCGTGGCCTACAGGTAACATGAGGGCAGCTTTCACCACTGAGAAGCATGAACAGCTAAGCTTTGCCATTTTTCAGTCTCTATAGGAGTCTGATAATTTTTGGCCTGATGACCAGAACCAAATTCTGTACATTTCTCTGTGGTACATTTCTCCTGTACATTTCTGTACATTTTTCCTGGTACCAATTTTCATTTAATATTTTTAGGACAAAAATATCAGAAACTTACTAAAGCTTCTCATAAAAGTGATTGGCTGGTGGCTCACCAAAATTGAACAAAAAGATGAACCACCAAGTCTCAGGGTATACAGGAAAATTGTAGTTTTAAGGGTCTCAGAGCAGGTATTTATATAACCTTTTCTCTTTTAGGACTGCTTTCAGATGACATGGGATAATATTAAAATGAAGTTTTCTGGGAACAAAAAACAGATTAGTCTTGTTTGGGTCACTCTGTGTATCTTTAAAGCCTGAAGCTAGGGTTGTTATCAGAAGAACAGGGGGAGAAGTAAGTGTCTAGGCTAAAACAATTGGTAGCCACTTTAACCTATCGTGCTTTCCTACATGCCTCAAGATGATTCTAGTCATCTGTCTTGAACATATACTTAAAATTTTTTGCTGTTGTCTGATGTTGATGTCCCAGCAAAATTTATCTATTGAAAACTAATACCCAATGTGATATTATTAAGAGATAGGGCCTATAAAAAAGTGATTACGTTTTGAAGTCTCTGCCCTCATGAATGGGATTAGTATCCTTATATGAAAGGTTGAAGAGAGTTGCCTCACCCCTTCCACCACGTGAGGAAAATAGAAGGTGCCATCTGTGAGGAATAAGGCCTCACCTAACCCTGAATCTGCTAGTGTCTTGATTTTGGACTTTCCAGCCTCAAGAACTGTAAGAAATAAATTTCTATTGTTATAAAGGTACTATGTTATCATAGCCCAGATGAACTAGACAATTATTCTTCCAATGATAGCAATGAATATTTCTGTGCCATACAATTTTGTGGGCTATACTCTTTAATAATTTATTTTCTGCCTGTTACTTTGTCCACATCATGGAAGAAGGCTCCATTAAGACTTCTTCCATGGAAGTAAAATGAGATTCTGCTGGGTCCCCTTTGACTGGGTGAAGGGCTAGTACTTGACATAAAATCAGTCGATCGTTTGCTTTCTTTTTTCTCTTGGACTTACAATCAATCATATGGAATTAGGAGTCCTGAAGGCATCAATTTATAGAGTGGCTGAAGGTAGAAGATATTGTTATAAGTTGAATTTTGTCCTCCCAAATTCTTATGTTGAAATCCTAATGCCTTGTATTTCAGAATTTGACTTTCCTTCAAATAGAGGCATTGTGGATCTAATTATTCACGCTGAGATGAAGTCATATTGGAGTAGGGTGAGATTGTTAATTCCATGTTGCTTATGCCCTTATGAAAAGGAGAAATTTGGTGAAATTGATCTTTTCTTACGCTACCTGAAAAGTCAATTCATAATGGATTAAAGATTTAAATGTAAGACCTGAAGCCATAAAACTCCAAGAAGAAAACAGAGGAGAAACTTGATGACATTGATCTTGGCAAGTATATTTTGAATATGAAGCCAAAGTACAGGTAATACATAAATAAATAAGTTAACTAAATCAAACTGAAAAGATTTTGCACAGTAAAGGAAACAATGAAGAAATTATTTAAAGGCAACCTATGAAATGGAAAAAATATTTACAAAACGTGTATCTAATACAGAATTGATGTCCAAAATATATAAGGAACTCATAAATAAATAAGTAAATGACATGAAACTAAAACGATTTGGCACAACAAAGGAAACAATCAACAAATTAAAAAATAACCTGTGAAATGGGAAAGGATATTTAAAAACCACCTATCTAAGCAGGAGTTAATATCAAAAATATATTAGAGACTCATACAACTCAAAAACATAAACAAAATAACCCACTTAAAAAATGGGCAAAAATCCTACCAGGCATTTCTCAATGAATGCATACAAGTGGCCATTAGATACATGGAAAGGTGCTCCTTATCGCTAATCATAATGAAAATGCAAATCAAACCCACAATATGATACTATTTCACAACTGTTTGAATGGCTATTATCAAAAAGGCAAAAGATAACAAGTGATGGTGATGATGTGGAGGAAGGGGAACTCATGTGTTTTTGGTGGGAATAAGATTGGTACAGCTATTATGAAAAACACTATGATATTTCCTCAAAAATTAAAAATATAATTACCATATAATCCAGCAATCCCACTAATGAATATATCCCCAAAGGAGATAAAATCAGTGTCTTGAAGAGATACATGCACTCCTTATTCACAATAGTCAAATATAGAAATCATTAAGTATCCAGTGAATAAGGAATACAAACAAAATTTTTGCATATACAGTCATGCACTGCACAGTAGTGTTTCTGTCAGTGATGGACTGCATATACAAAGATAGGAATGATTATAATCTATGGAGCTAAACAATTTATGTCACCTAGTAATGTCTTGATGATACTCATCCTGTGTAGGCATAGACTTGTGTGTGTTTGTATCTTAGTTTTTAACAAGAAAGTTTAAAAAGTAAAAAAATAAAAATTTCAAAATTTTAAAATAGAAAAAGTATATAAAGAAAATAATTTTGTATATCTGTTCAATGTGTTGGTATTTTAAACTTTTATTACAAAGTGCCAAAAAGTTAAATAATATCTAAAAAGTTTATAATAAAAAGTTCATTATAAGAATAAACTTGGGTGGGCATGGTGGCTCACACCTGTAATCCCAGCACTTTGGGAGGTTAAGGTGGGCAGATCTCCTGAGGTCAGGAGTTCAAGACCAGCTGTACCAACATGGAGAAACTCTGTCTCTACTAAAAATACAAAATTAGCCAGGCATGGTTGTGCATGCCTGTAATCCCAGCTACTCTGGAGGCTGAGCCAGGAGAATTGCTTGAACCCAGGATGCGGGGGTTGAGGTGAGCTGAGATCACACCGTTGCACCGCAACCTGGGCAACAAGAGCAAAACTCCATCTCAAAAACTTACTAACAACCAAACAATAAACATAGCGAAGGTTCATTATTGTTGAATAATAATAGCTAAGTTTAATTTATTATTTAAAGAAGAAATTTTTCAAAAATTTAAAAATGTAATCTCCTAGGCCTTTATGTTCACTTGCCCCTGGCTTACTGACATACCCTGAGCAACTTCCGGTCTTGCAGGCTACATTCATGGCGCGTGCCCTACACAAGTGTATCATTTTTAATGTTTTATACCATATTTCTACCGTGCCTTTTCTATGTTTAAATATGTTTAGATATGCAAATACCATTGTTTTACAATTGCCTACAGTATTCAGTACTGTAATATGCTGTATAGGTTTATAGCCTAAGAGCAATAGGCTATACCACATAGCCTAGGTGTGTGGTATGCTATACCATCTGTGTTTGTGGAGGTCTACTTTATGATGTTCACACAATGATGCAATTACCTAAACATGCGTTTTTTTGTAAGTTCCCCATCATTAAGTAATACACCACTGTATATATGTAGTGGAGCATTATTCAGCTGCATATATAAAAAGAAGGAAATCCTGCCATTTGTGATGACACAGATAAACCTAGATGATGTTATATTAATTAAGTAAAATAAGCCAAATGCAAAAAGGCAAATATTGTATGACCCCATTATATGCGAAATCCAAAATAGTCAGACTCATGTAAACAGAGAGAAAAAGGTTGATCACAGGGGTGAGGGGTGAGAAAAATGAAAAAGTGTTGGTCAAAGGGTACAAACCTGCAGTTATAAGATAAATAAGTTCTGGAGACTTCATGTACAGCATATTGACTATGGTTGTTAATAATTTACTGTATATCTGAAATTTGGTAAGAGAATAGATCTTAAGTATTCTTATCACACACACAGACACACACAATGGTAACTATATGAGGTGGTGGCTATGCCAATTAACTTGTTTATGGTAATCATTCCACAGTGTATATGTATATTCAAGACATTACATTGTGTATCTTAAATATATATATAATTTTTATTTGTCAATTATATTACAATAAAACTAAGGGAAAAGAAAACAACAGAATTCAACAAATCCTGAGGTTTCAGTGAAAAACATATTTTTTAATATAAAGGGGAAATTTGGACACAGAGAATGCCTTATCGTGTGAGGAATGGAGTTATTTATGCTGCCACAAGCCAAGGAACTATCAGAAGCTCAGAGAGAGAGGCCAGAAATAGATCCTTCCTCAGTAAAGGAGCATGGCCCTGCCAACACCTTGATTTCAGATTTCTAGCCTCCAGAATGGCGAGACAGTAAAATTCTTTCTTAAAAAGCTGTCTAGTTTGTGGTACATTGTTATGGTTGCCCTAGGAAACTATTACAGGTGTGACACTTGGGACACACTGGCAACCCTGGTTTTCCTGGGTGGAAAAAAAAACAGGTTTGCAAAAAGAAAGAAGCCAACATATATAGACAACTATCTGCAAAAGCTGGAGAAAAATAGTCCTGGTGGCATTCCAGAATCCTATTCTGGTTGTTCTTGAGGGAATGTATAGTTCCTTGCCCTTCAGGTTATCTTTACAAAAAAAAAAATCATTTTTCTTAAATATGAAAGGTAGGTCAAGTTAGATTTCTGTCTTTTGCAAGTAAAACAGTCCTAATAAGGATATTTTGCATTTTTCAATTATTTTGATTATTTGATTTATGTCATTTGAAACACTTATATCATCCTAAAAAATAGTTTTTGACTGAGTACGGTGGCTCATGATTGTCATCTCAGCACTTTGGGAGGCCAAGGCAGGAGGATCCCTCGAGGTCAGTTCCAGCCTGGGTAACATAGCAAGACCCCATTTCTACAAAAAAATGTTTAAACAAATAGCCGAGTGTGGCAGTGTATGCCCTGTAGTCCCGCTACCTGGAAGGCTGAGGTGGGAGGATCACTTGAGCTCAGGAGTTGGAAGCTGCAGTGAGCTATGATCCTGCCACTGTACTTCCAGCCTGGGCTACAGAATGAGACCAAGAAAAATAGTTCTACATCTTCCGATAGGAAAAACGACTTACTTTTTATGCATAAATAAACTATTCTACATATATCACCAGGACCCCACAGCAGCTCTGCTTGTGCACAGTCTCACAAAAGAAATATTTCGATCATCTTTGACTCTAATAATGGTTCAAAGTCATTTGAAGGCATCAAACTGGTAATAGCCAGTGTACCATCAATTCATTCGCCTTCTACACTTGTCCTCCCTTTCTCCTTCTTCTCTTTGAAAATAAAATTTCTCATATATATTGATAAATATGTGTGTGTGTGTGTGTGTGCGTGTGTGCACATGTGCATGCATATCTATGTGTGTGGGGAATCAGTGCCTTAATGCTAGCTTCTCAGCTAAGCACCAAATATCTAGTTACATATTTTATAATATAATCTTAACACTGAAAACCCTTAACTAGTTAGGAAGCAAAAAATTAACACAGAGAAGCTGGTAAATATTGAAAACATATACATATAATCATAAGTAAATATGGTACATGGTGTAATTTTTAGGGTAGAAGTTATCAGTATAATTATTTTAAATTCTTAAATCCCCATTTTAGTAAAAAATGAAACGTCTGAAATTATAAAAAATTTGATTTTCATTAGAACTGCATCAAATACATAATTAAAATAGTGATATTTTACCACTTTGATATATATATACACATATACACACATATAGCTAATAATTTTATGTATGTTTTATAAATGGATATATATGACATATGCAAGAAATAATAACATATAAAGAATAAGAGAATTCAGAACAAGAGAATTCTTATTCTGAATTCCCTTATTTTTATTCTGATTAAAATTTCTCTTATTCTGAATTCTCTTATTTCTTGTATATGTTATGGAGACTGAATTATGAATTCTCTTATTATTTCTTGTATATAAATTCTCTTAATCTCTTATTCTGAATCTTATTATTTCTTGTGTATGTTATGAAGACTTGAATTTTCCAGTTATATTAACAGTCTAATCATAACATGCATTTGTTCATTCATTTAACAAAGTTTTATTTAGCATTTACGCAGCATCAGGCATAGTCGTAGGTCTGAGCACAAAACGCTTAGCATCACAGAAAAATATCCCTTTCCTTATGGAGTTTAGATCTAGTGGGAAGAAATACAATATAAAGAAACACAATAGAAATGAGAGAAATAGACATAAGAGAAAAGGTAGAGAGATAAATTTCCTACAAATAACATTTTTCTGTTTCTTCATTTCTGCTCTTAATTTTTCCCTCATCAAATTTCATTGGTTAATTATGTCCCAAATCATATCAGATAGTACTTTTAATTGGGAATTGTTGATTTTTTATTAATGTTAATGAAGTAGGAGATTAGCTGTTTGTTTGAGATAAATGTTTTTATCATTTTAAAATAAAATATTTCAGTATTTTTGCCTCTTTTAATTAATATTTTTATAGTAATGTGTGAGTGTTCAGGTACCACTATACTTGGAGTGCAGAGAAAAGGCATGGGTTTATGGCCTGCTCTCTAGAAGTGTGAAAAACCAATATTCTTTGTGCTATAACTGTCAGTTAGCAACTTACTGAGACAGCCTTAGGAGTTGCAGCAATCGCAAAAAATTATGAGTTGTATTTTTCTGCTTATTTCCATTTAAAAAAACACTAAAAAATTTAAAAGATGTGTGTCGAGAAAGCACATAAACAATATTATACGTGTACACTGCATTGAGGAAGAATGAAGTTGACCCAAAACTCAAAGAATATTAATTACTTTGACAAATATCTATCGGATGCTGACTATATTGCAACTGTTCCGTGTTCTAGGCGTCTGCTATACATTAGGCAAAAAAAAAAAAAAAATAGACAAATATCTTTGTCCTAATACTGCTCCATTCAGGTAAGGGAGACAAATAGTAACACTTAAATTTCATAAAAGTGGGAATACTCAATTCTAATATGGCATAATAATCTATTTTGAAAGTGTAACAATGTATTCATTTCCTTATTTTAAAAACCCAATGAATGGTTTACTATATGCTGCATTGACTTGACCTCCCAGATTAAATCTGGGCAGCCTTTCTGATCTTATTCTAATTACTCTATAGAAAATAAGAGTGCTACTGAAAAAATTTTTTTAAAAATCCTCTAGGTTAGAAGTTAAAATGTAATTTGATTTGAGCAGACTTTATTTTCTAGTAGTCATTTGAATTCCAAAATTCACTTGACTGTTGAGGAAACACTAAGAAAGCTCCTAACATTGCTGACATTCTCTACATCACAGCCCAAGAATGAAGCTCATATTCATTTCTGGGATAAGAGGCTGAATTTTTTCTCCAATTAATTTTTTATTGGAACCTTTCCTTAGCTTTATTTATAGAATATTTATTTATCAGTCACATAACTGAAATTTTACTTTTCTACAACTTTTTAAAAAGTGTTTTCCATTTTTTGGGGGAAAAAAACCTAACCCTAATTCTAGTTGTTCTGGAGGAAATGTTTTGTAGATAAGTAACACCACATTATTACAAGGATGTACCTTCAACCTTGAATTTTGACTGTCATGTTGACACTAGAATATGTATATTTTTCTTATGGAACTTTGTGCATGCTATTAGATTTTACATTATTTTCATCTCCCTCTACTATGTCATTGTAAGTATTATGGTGTCAAATAGTTTCTTCATTAAATTTTATATTTGTAGACCTGAGTGTTGAAATTTTCTAATAATATATAGTGTGTTTGGCATAAGATGCTTGGGGTTTTTTTGTTAGGGATTAGAAATTCAGTTTCTTTTTCTGTGGAATGGAAGATTATAACTGCTATTACATATTTTGAATACTATCTTTTTATTCCAGGAAAACGAAATCCTGATTCTTGTTTAAAGTGTTGTATACATTACTTCTGCATACATTATAGTACCTCTGATAGGCCATTTATATATTATTAACTTTTGGGTAGGTTTTCTTTGAAAGTAGTGATTCACTATTGCATTAGAATTTTGCATTGTGAAGCGTCAGGGAATACTGTGTCCTTGTAATGTCTCTCAGGCATGTATGGCTCTTCTTAGCAAAGGGACTTGAAGATGGAGAGGGAAGCTGAGTGGATTGGGAGAATGTGAAAAGGCATTAAAGATAAAGATAAAGGCTTTAAAGAATATAATACAGAGGATATTATTTTTTATTTAGATTGCCCTATCTCTTCCTCGTTTTCGCTAAGTCTACATTTCTCCAATATGTAATACTATATGCTTTCAGAGTTTGACTGAATCTGAGCTTAGATTCCCTAATATGTGTACTGTAGTTTAGAGAAGTAGTTGTTTTTTTTCCCTAGTTTTAATCTGATGTTCTTACCAGAGTTGCTTTACAACCTTCTCTCTCTTCAAACTTTTAAGAGTATGTAGAAACCTATTCCATATGACTCACCTTTTGTGTTGCCATCCAGGAAATAGCTCTTCTTCTATCCTCACTGATTCAAAGAAACTGCCGTGTTGGGGGCCAGGTGGCTATAGCTCGGGGATTAAAGATTTCAGCCCAGTGTGACTACTCTTTTAAACAGACAACATATTGTATTAGTCCATTTTCACATTGCTGATAAAGACATATCTGAGACTGGGCAATTTATAAAGAAAATGAGGTTTAATGGACTCGGTTCCACATAGCTGGGGAGGCCTCACAATCATGGTGGAAGGCAAAAGGCACATCTTACATGGTGGCAGACAAGAGAGAATGAGAGTCAAGTGAAAGGGGAAACCCTTCATAAAACCATCAGATCTTGTTAGACTTATTCGCTACCAAGAGAATAGTATGGGGGAAACTGCCCCCATCATTCAATTATCTGCCACCAGGGCCATCCCACAACATGTGAGGACTATGAGAGCTACAATTCAAGATGAAATTTATGTGGAGACACAACCGAACACATCACATATACACTTGCGGGCAGTTTGTAGTGGCAATTTTCCATCATGACTTTTGGGAAGTGGAGCACACCATTCTGCTGTGGAGAGGCTAATGGAGGACATGCACAGAGAAAGACTGAGCAAAGGGGGCAAATCCAGGTGTTTGAGTCTAGAATCAGTTTGTTTTGAGTCCCAGCTGCAACCTTTTTTTTTTTCTGTTTTCTTGAGCTCATTATTGTCTTTTCAGTATAGTTTATGTTTTTGCCTAAGCTGTTTTTCTCAGTGTTTCTAGAAGCCAGCCCCAAGCATTCCATTTTTCTTTGTATTTTGTTGAGAAATCTGTAGCTATCTATTTTTAGCTTTCAGTTATAACACCTTTAGGTATCATTCATAATGGTATATTCTTTGTTATCTTTATAATACAATTCTTGAAATAGGAATATTGTTCTTTACATGGATTATATATATGATTTAATGATTTTTAAATTCATAATTATTTAGCTAATTTAAAATATGATCACATTTACCCATTCTTCCAAGTATTTCTTTTGGCATTGAAAATAAATTTGGAGACTGCAAAGGGAACAGGATATGAAAACCCAGTTCAGAGCAAGCATGATAAGATTATTTTGATATTGAAAACCTTGAGTCATCTACATTGAATAGAAATAAGAAAAGGATGTAGAAGGGCTTACACTTTAATCCTATAAACTTGTTTTTCAATACCATCAAGATAATAGTTTTATAAGAAATCTGATTAAGAAATGATTTTAATTCCATCCCACTTATTTCAAAGAGTTGAACTATTCTTGATCTGTTCTTATCACAATTAGTCTTTCTTAGCAAATTTCTGTATACAATGAAAAACTATGAAATTGTGCAGTTCTTGTTTCACTGATGTTCTGAAGTTACAGACAACAAAGTGACGAGTAACTGGAGATACTTAACTAGATAATACACCCATCTCTGCTTCCCAAGCTGATGAGCTATATGCAGTTTCAGGTTCTGAGTCTAATTGCTTTACAGTTCTTATAATGGGTTGAATTGCAACATGAATTCAGCAAATTCTTACAGTTCCCTTGAGAGGTTTTTGAGAAAGCCACAGTATATAGAAATTGACTCATTTTCCACTGTGAGGACTGATTGTGATATGTTATGAAAGCTGATGTGTAGTCAGCAAGTCAGGCAGGTCTGAATCATGATTTTTCTTCTTATTTTTAAAGATGATTTTGCAATATCCTGACTTACTTTCCCTAGACCTTTCTGTTAACTGACAATGTGGTGTAAAGAACCCTTTACTGGCATCAGACAACCTGTGCTTCAGTCTTGCTCTGTCTCCCTGCCTGTATAACCTTGGATGAGCCACTGAGCTTATTTCCTCATCTATAAATTGAAGCCAAGAATCTTCATCACACAGAGTTGTTGTATGGATTAAGTGAAATGTAGCTGGCATGATATTCTCTGCAGAATGGGGGATAATTTCTGACAGCCCTGTTATTTTCCCAAAAGAGGATAATAAATAAACCAATTGCTAATGGTTGAAAGCATGGAATCCAGACAAACTGTCTGGGATTGAATACTGTCTGTATCACCTCCCAGGAGCCTAACTTTTGCTATGGCATTCTCCCTGTCTGTGCCTCACTTACTTAAGAATTGGTTGTAACAATAGCACTGCCTCATACAATGATGAGAATTAAACAAGTTCATATTTATAAAGCACTTGCAAGTATCCGCATGTAGTAGTGCTGTATTGTATTTGTGAAATAAACAATCTATCAGCTAAATAAGCAAAGGGGCTATTTGCCCTCCCTCAACGGACTCAGGGAAATCCAAGGTTCTGAAGTTGACATTGAAGCATGGAGCGCTCTGTCTGCAGTAGTGGTTGCTTCTCATGACTTCAAGCAGTCTCCTAGGAGGAGGTGCCATCCAGAGCCCTGGCAGACAGCTTGAGTCTTTTGGGGAAGTGTAATCCTACTCCCTCTGCGTTGTCTTCAGCCAAGGATGTTCTGAGGCTCAACTCTGCAGTTCCACAAGCATTAATCTTCCAGAACCCCAGCTTCCCAACTGACTGCCGGGCCCAAACTAGGAACAACGTCCCTTCATGTACTGACCAGGAAGCCCTGACCCTTTGCCTCCTCTAGCGTTCGGATTTCCAGACCAGAGGAGCTTTTCCTTTTGAACCATCTCAGCACAAAAGGACTGATTGCTCCTCTCCCCACCCACCCTCTCCTGCTCTTTCTCACCCTGCTGTGTTAGTCACCCTTCCTTGAGCACAAAGGGGTTCATGATACTCTCTTTTCCCTGGACACTTCCCTGGCAAAACATCGCCTGTATGTCCACTTACAGAACTTCCAGGGACTGGGACGTCTGAATTCAGGTGGCAGTGGTTTAGGGAGAATACTTGGCGTTCTCTGGTTGGTCATAAGTTTGTAGTGGGGGTAATAAATAGACTGGCAATTGGTGACTAAGTCCTGACAATTCTGGGCTTATTGCTGGAGAGATTGCAATTTGGCTTCCTGGACTGGTTTCTGCATAGGTTGTGGGTCAGAGTTGTACTGTTATGCATGGTCTGGCCATGGTCTGTATAGTTTTCATGTTACCCTTATTTTAGCCATACAGACACATAACACAAGTCCATCAAACTCAACATGTTCAAAATTAAGCTACTCATTTTTCATTCAATTAATTTTCTATACATCTGCTAAAACTATGAATCTGAGGGTCACTCTTGTGTCTCCTAACTATTTTACTACGCATATCTAATCACCTGTTCCTATCAATTTCACTTCTTTCATCTTTCTCCACTCTGCACCCTTGTTTCTGACAGCCTATGATCCAAATATTCATAATTTCTGCTCAATTTCATTACATATGACAGTACTCTTAGCAACTTTGATTCTCTTCTAATACATCCTTTATATGTCTGGTAGAGTCATCTTCTTGACCTGCAAGCCCCTACATGACTATCAGTCAAAGTCCACAATCCTTACCATGGCTTAACAGGTTATTCATAACCTGATCCCTGGCCGGTTTTCCAGCTTCATCTTGCCCTGTTCTCCAGTCCTACAAATATGCTCCATCATAATGAGAACATTCAGTTCTCCATTTATGTCATTGTTTTTCTGTTTTCTATGCCTTTACATGGTGTACACACTGCTTTCAACTCTTCCCCTCACTTCTTCTTACCTTCCTCATGCACAGATTCTGTTTAAATAAGTTATATGCCTTCCTGAAGGCTCAGCAGAGCTGTTCTGTTGAGTCTTCCACAATTTTCCCCAGCCTAATGAGATTACCTTCTTACATGCTACCATAGCAACATGTACAGACATCTATGACAGTACTTATTGTATCATACTTTCTGTTTATTCGACCATGTTCCACTTTAGAATATTAATATCTATAAAGCAAAGATGATTTTTTATAAAATTGTCTATTTAACCACATGGTCTGGCATATGGGAAGTGCTGAACACGTTTTATTAAAATCAAAGTTAACAATTGCTGATAAATCTTTGTGCAAATAAGTGCAGCCTTGATTTCCACCCCCTTTGCATGTGTACCTTTCTTCAGAGGACAGCTTTTTCTAAATGAGGTGAATAAGCAGGAGGTTCAGTCTTTCACTCTGGCACTTCTCCCTAGTGCTTAGAACTTGTGGTTCCTCCTCACTCTTTCCAGCACTGCTGTGTGCTGACCACTTGCTACTCAACAACTCTCACACCACGCAGTAGACCTCCCAAAATACGTCTTTCTTTTCTGCAGGAGAGCAGAAAAGGGAAGAAAGAGCAGCCTACTTCATTTCTCCTCCTACCAGCTTGCCTCTTTATAGATAGATTAACGGTTTGACATTGAAGAGTTAAAGTTCTTGACCTTGAACTTTCCCCAAGCTCCCAATGGGAAATCATCCAAGGACAAGGAGGCGTTATGGAGATGTCTAACCCACTCCTCAGCTTCCCAGTCTTCCCCCAAGCCCCACCTTCCAAAGATCTCTCTTGGTGAATATCTACACATGGGAAACTCATCCCAGTCTCTGGACCTACTACTTCGCACCAGCATTTCATTATTTGTAAATATGGTGTGGGGGAGGGAGAAAGCCCTTGGTAATTTTATGTAGGCTTTTCCCCACAACTGCGTGATACCTCTCAGGAATACTGCAGCGCCATAAATCAGAGAGTGGTGCTCTCTCATGGCATGCATTCTGAAGACTGTACATCTTTTTCAATATTCTAACAGGTATGATAGGTACAACTGCTTGCTTATCTATTGAGTCTATTATGTTAGTTACGGTAGTGCAAGTGCAGCGCTTTTCCTAAGGCCAGTCGTCACTTTTCTTTTAAAGAAAGAAGGGAAGTAATATTTAACCCTATGTTAAGATGGAAACATTCCCATAAATAGCAAAGTACTGCCATTGTGTACAACAATGTTTAATTCTTTTTCACTCTGCAAAGGAGCTATATTGCCCTGTAATGAAAGTTTCTGTTGTCCTAAAGAGGCTTTTAATATTTGGATAAGAAATATATTTATTAGAGTAGGATGAAATTATTTACTTCTCCTGTGTAGGGATGTGGTTGGGTGAGGAGTGAGTCATGCTGGTGGTGCTAATTCATCTTGTTCCATCTGTGTAATGCTCATGGTCAGATGCTAGATAACACAATATTGCTATGTTTTAATAACCTCTAGTTATACTCTGGGGAAAACCTGCTATAGCTGAATAATATTTTTAACTGTTGAATTGTGTTTAAGAATACATAGTATATTTTTTCTCCCTCTATTTTTATACCACCCTCTAAGCAACTTCACTGGTATTTCATTGTCCCAAAGAGGAATGCAGAGGGTGAAATGGATTATTTGGCCAGAAGTCCTGGATTTTTACCCCATAAAGTATTGTTATTAAAAGAACTGAATTTATGGGATAAAATAAGGGCTTCTTCCAAGGGTGGAAACAAACCCCTGGATAGAAGAGACAGACATGATGCTGAATCTAGAAGGAGTAGACCTCTGTTCATTCTTCCTGGTGGACTTTTCAGAAGACTTTATGATACCTTGTGCAGAAAATATGTGATAACAGAAGGCCCCCACCATGGCTATCTCTGAAGGAAATCAAGAAAGACTTGGGTGCAGTTTCCTTTAGCTCAGTGTGATGGGGGCTCAGATATAAAATTAATTGTATTTGAAGAAACTGTGGTAGAGCTGTGATATTTCCAGCACCTCAAAGTTAGTGGACTAATTGTAAATTAGTTTACAACTAATTCAGTGACCATGGGGAAGTTACTTAACCTCTCCAAATCTCATGTTCTCATCTATAAAATAGAAGTAATAAACTTACCTTAATTGGTTGTTTTAAGTTGGTGTTTGTCAAGGACCAGCAGGGTATCATTAAATGGCATACATCCATTATTACATTATGACTTTCATTTATAATAAAATGACAATTATATTTATATAATAGTTAGATAAAGGGCTTGTTTGAGCCTATGTGAATCTCTTAGTACTATGTTGTCACCCAGCCTGAATACACATTTACATTCTCTTCAAATTTTTAAAGATATAAATACATTTTATTGTGTGAGGAGCTCATCATTGGACATAATGTCTCGAATCTGTAAAATTGGCTCAACGTTTAAGTCAAGAATACAAGTAAGACTTGTGACTTCTTTAAATTTCAAAGCTTGACTCATACAAAATTCCAATTGA
Source organism: Cheracebus regulus (assembly GCA_963574635.1). Taxonomy (NCBI): domain Eukaryota; kingdom Metazoa; phylum Chordata; class Mammalia; order Primates; family Pitheciidae; genus Cheracebus; species Cheracebus regulus. The sequence goes on along the minus strand of CAUYQU010057386.1, from coordinate 58,869 downwards.
TTACATGTACATTTCAAATAAATTGAGGAAGAAATTCATTAAAAACATGAAAATGTCAACATAGAATTTTAATTATTGTGCTTACCACATACTTGAAATGTCACAAAATCTCAGGATTACATGAACCACATAAATTGAATGCATCTTTAGGGAATAAACATTTCTAGTATAAAATCATATGTCCTTATTCCCTTAATGTTGCATTGTTTGATAAATGCTAATGAATGATGATAGAATAACATTTTGTAAATTTAATTTTCTCAATTTTTCTCCTCTTGGAGGTTTTATGAACAATATGCTTTAAATAATTCTGTGTTTGTTTCAATTTATTCAATTTCCTGTTAAAATGACTTTTGGTTTGGGAGTGATTTTCTCACTGCTTAGTCCTCAGTACCTTAAACCACATAACCAGTGCTACATGCTGCACCGAAAACTGGTGTATTGGTCTGTTCTCACACTGCTAGTAAAGACATAACCAAGCCTGGGTAATTGATAAACAAAAGAGTTTTAATGGAATCACAGTTCCATGCGGTGGGAGAGGCCTCACAATTGTGGCGGAAGATGAAGAAAGAGCAAAGGGATGTCTTAGGTGCTGGCAGGCAAGAGAGCATGTGCAGGGGAACACCTCTTCATAAAACCATCAGATCTCATGAAACTTATTCACCATCATGAGAACAGCACAAGAAAAACTTGCCCCCATGATTCTATCACCTCCCACCTGGTCTCTCCCATGACACGTGGGGATTGTTACAATTCAAGGTGAGATTTGGGTGGGAACACAGAGGCAAACTATATCAATGGGTTACAAGTGTGTCTAGGGAGGATTCCTTAGCCTAAGTTGAAGGGTGGGGTCTTGTGGTGGCAAGAGTTCTATGAGCCCTCCAGCTAAAGCAGCTTTTTCCATCTACCACAGTCTTCTGTGCATATATTATTATTGTTCACCTGTGTCATGAAATGAAAAGTGTAGATAGCTTGTCAAATAAAAAAAAATGTAATTAACTTGTACTTGATTTTTAAAAATCTTGTTTAGCCTTTTTGGGAGTCTTTTCACATCTTAATAAAAGTTATAGGCATTTTACCTCCATGATTATTCTTCTTAAATTCAGACACTTGCAATTATAGTTTTCTAGAAAAAATAAAAAGACAATAATATAACATGGAAAGGTATCATCTCTGAGAGTGAACAAATTAATAAGAACAAAATAAGACCAGTGAATTTAAAAAGAGTATACTACATTTTAAAATTAGTTTAATATAAAATTGGTACGATAGTAAAATTTAAAAGCCCTTATATTAAACATTGATATGTAATAATCCATTTTCAACCTTATTTTTAATATAAGAATACTTTCCTTAAAATATTTTCTTAGAAGTAATTATTTTGGAAATGTCACAGGGAACACCATAAAACATTCTCATAATGGCATATTCTATGCAGATTTGCATCATATCTTACTTTTCTGTTTCTATAGAAATTTTTATTTCAGAATGAGTAAATTATAAAAGAGTTTAGTAAAATGGTCATCAGTATAATTCTGTGAGAAAGACCAAAATAACAGTGGTTTAAATAAGATGGGAATTTTTTTTCTCTTACAGAAAAATCCAAGCAAAGCATGGTGACTCTGAAGAGCCCAGGGATCCAGGCTCACTTACCAGGTACTAACTTCAATATCCCACTTATCAAGATTATTCCCACTTCACAATCCAAAATGTCTGCTCCAACTCTGGCAAAATGTCCACATTCTAGTTGTGGGAAAGAGTAAAGTAGAAGGCAGAGCATTTTTTTTTATTGGTTAACCTTGAAGTTACATACCTCTTTTCTTCTTAACTCTGGCAAAATGTTCATGTTCTAGCTGTGGGAAAGAATAAAGTAGAAGGCACAGCATTTTGTTTTTATTGGTTAACCTTGAAGTTACACACCTCTTTTTTTCTTAAATTCCTTTGCCCAGAATGTAGGTACCTGGCCAAGCCTAACTTCAAAGAAGAATGGGAAATGTAATCCAGTTAAAGATGTTTATCACTATGCAAGAGTTTAAGAGACCTTATAAAACAATTAGCAGTCTGTGCACACAGCAATAAAAGATCTCATGATATAAAGAAGAACACAAAGATCATTGTTGTGAGCCCTAGGATCTTTGGTTTTACTTAAGGGTCAAAGAGAATACATAAATGTCACATACATAGTGTTTTCCTTCAACCTGGAGTAAGCTTCCAGAAAATAATTATTTTCCACCCCAGTATGTACCTTTGCATAATAAAATAAAAATAATTAAAACAGTCCTTTCTTCAAGGAATTTGCCCTCTTATTAAGAAAAAGATAAAAGTTGGCTGATGTGCTGAATGTAATGACAAAAATATGTACAAAGTTTAGAGGTAAGATAATAGTGATTAAAACAATTTAAGTGGTTCTAAGATTTCATCAAGAATATGACTTTTGGAGCTGGTCTAAATGGATCAACACTCATGAATTTTCACCTATTTCTTGGATGAAAGAGGAATTATATACAACTTTAGTTTACTAAGGAATAATTTATTCTCTGATAACCAGAAGATAAGCCAGTGAGAGAAAAAGATCCTAATTTTGTACAGGATTGCTGAGAGCTCACTGTGAACTTACACTGAAAGTGACAGTCCCGGTGGCAACCCTTGTCTCCACTCCTTCAGACTTAGGGGTGGTAACTTCCTTTTACTAGTTCTGGGGGTCTGTATTATCCCCTGTGGTTTTCCTGTCCTGCCAGCTTTTTAAAAATAGTTTTTTTTTTATATATTAAATTCTTCTCAAATTCCTTGACTTGATTGAGCTGTCTATTTCCTGCTTAAAACTTGATGCATACAATGTGTAATTACAGTCTGACTTCCATAGCCTCATGTTTTGTGTTCAGGGATTCAACCAACTGTGGATTGAAAATATTTTTTGAATAAATAAATAATAATACAGCCATATAAATAATACAAATAAAAAGGCAGTACAATTTATTTCACATGTACATTGTATTAGATATTATAAGTAATCTAGAGGTGATTTAAAGTGCATAGGAGGATGTGTGTGGTTACATAAAAATATTATACCATTTTATATAAGGAACTGGAGCATAGTAGGACTTTGGTATTGGGGTGATTGGGGGAGGGGCCCTGGAACCAATCTCCCTGCACATGGTGAGCAACAACCATATATATTTAAAAATAGACAAAATATACAATGTAAATAAGAAAATAAAAATCTTTAATTCTAAATTACATACATAATAACACAAATATAAAGAACAATTATGTAGTACTGCAAATGGAACACAGTATGGCACATTTGCAGTGGGATGACTTAATAAAACATTCTGGAAGGGGGACGTATAATATTGACAAAAATAAAGATATGAAGAATTGAATTGTTATAATATAAAAAGTTGAATTAATATATGTTTATAAATTTTGCATTTTTATATTTATATATTTCCAATGAATTGAGCATATAAGTTTAAACAGTCATAAAACTCTTCAAACTGATTATTATTAAACATTTTTGAGAACTATTTTCAATTGCAGGAATTTCTAATTTCAGTTTAACAAATCAAGAAAAAAAATAATAAAAACCAAAAAACAAAAAAAACCCAGTGATCTTGTATTTTAAAAATATGCCTCATTTTTCATTGTTTAACAGAAGTGTTTAAACTGAAATCATAGATAGCGCATATAGTCAATAACAACTGATCAAAATATTATAATTCAAAACATATGTGGCAGTGTAAACCAATACTCAAAAGTAAATTTATAGTGAAAATGTTTTCAATATATAAATAGAAAAATAAAAATACCATAAAAAGAAGAATTAGAAGATTTTAAAAAAACAAATGTGAGAAATATAAAGAAAAAATAATAAATATAAATGCATATTAAATGATGAATAATTATAAGAGCTGATTCTTCTCAAATGGATGGAATATCAAACAAAATAATATATCCTAATGAGTCTAATCAAGTCAGAGAGAGAATGCAGAAAGTATATTTGAAAAGAGAATAGTCATAACAATAAATCAGAAAAGAATTAAAACAAAATTTTTAGTCCAGTCTTAATATTACATTTAAAAGCATGTATTATTTTACAAGTAGTAAAAGTATATTTTACAATATAAATTCTAAATGTGTAAGACTCTAATTTAATTCTGGAAAAATATACATTACCAAAATTAATTTGAGAAAAAAACTCTATTAAAAACGGGAAAAGATTTAAAAATTATAATCCCTAAACTATTCCAGCTTCTCTCTAAAAAAAGTTTATTAAAAACACCAATGGCCTTAAGAAAGAACAAAAACCAACAGGATTATATAAAATACAACAATCAAAATATTATAACTATTAGAAGATTAAATTGTTTATTCCTCTACTAGAAAATTTGAAACACTAGATGAAACAGACAATACATTTTTTTGTTTACAAAACAAAAAGAAAGAGGGCTAATTTCCAAAATTAATCTTGATAATTTTCTTGACAAAGATCTAAGGTACAAAATAACCTCAATTACATTATGAAGTATTATGACTTCTGGTTCTTTTTTATTGTTTTCTTTGGCTGTGGCTTTTAAAAAATTTATTTACACAACATGTCCATGTAGTGACTTCTGCTTCTGGCCATAACAGAGTTAACAGACCCTAGCAGAGACCTTCCTGCTAGAAAGGGGATGCAAGCTAATCACATCCATCTTGCTGAGACTAGGAGACAGATTGGATTTTAAGGAGGCGGAGGTGACCAAAATCTTAAGGGCATAGTTCCATATGCCCTTAAGAGAAGGCAGCTTTAGATATTTAAGGAAAAAATAATAACTAATGTATGTAAATTCTTCCAGAGACTTGAAAAGGACGAAGCACCCCCTAACTCATTTTATGAGGTCAACATGACTTTGATAACATATCCTGACAAGAAAATTACTGATTCATGTACATTACAGTCATTTAGCTCATGAACAATAATAGAATTTTAACCAAAATAGCAACAAGCGGAATTTAGCAATATATAAAGATTCCATACATGTGAAAGGATGGCTATATCTTTCATGAATGCAAAGTTTGTTCAAATTAAACATTCTCTACACTAGTCTCTTAAAAACTTCCCTATTATAAAAATATGGAGAAAAATGTCAGAACTGCTGAGAAACTCCAGAAAAGCTTTCAATAAAATTAAAGAATTGCTCATGAAAAAAACATTTATAATATTAAGAATAGAAGGGAATTTTATTGATATAAAAATAGTATCCAAACAAATACATAAACAACCAACCAAACCAAAATCCCTAATGTCAGTATCATACTTAATGGAAACATGATGATAGTTTCTCCTTTGGAAGTGAAATAAGGATGTTTACTATTACTGTTTAGCTTCAATATTGTACTGGAGGATTAGAAAAATCCTGTTAAAGAGAAAAGAAAAAGCTCTAACCACAAGGAAAAAATTGATAATTTTGGCTACATAAAAAGTAAAACCTATTCCTTAGATTAGTCTTTTAAGAGAGTGAATATCAAGCCAAATGATAGAAGGTATTTACAACCCATATAACTAAAAATGGCTCATAATAAATAATTCATCTTATAATCAATAATGAAAAAAAGTCCTCTAGAGTAACAACAGGCAACAAGTTTGAACAGGCATTTTGTAAAAGAGAATATCCATGTATGCAGTAAATAGACAGCAAAGTATGTGTTACTACTTTTTAAAATAGTAGTTGGGAAATGTAAAATAAAATGACAATGAGATCCCAGTAGAACTCACGAGAAGGGCTGGGATATTAAGAATTCTGACAATGTCAAGTAGTAGCAAGGATATAGAACAATAGAAACTTTCATACAGATTTAGTAGAAGTGTAAGAATTCTCACCATGCACACACAAAAAACAATTATATGAAGCAATGGATATGTTGATAAGCTTGACTGTGGTAATCATTTTAACAATGTAAATGTGTACCAAACATAACATTGCACATCTTAAATATATAGAATTTTTTATTGTTAATTTTACCTCACTAAAGCTGGGGGAAAAATGTTAATGTCAGAAAAAAAGAGCATATAAGTTAAAAAAAAACCCACAAAAACAAGTTTCTCAATGAGAATCAAAAATTAATATGATTAATAAATGCCACCAGAAGTGGTATTTATTAATACCTGGGAAGTAACCTTAAACAGAGCTTTTGTGGCCCAGTGAATGTAATAACAGATTCATTATTATATTCACTGGGCCACAAAATACAGCTGAAGTTAAGAGGTAGGAAAAGTTGATCTACTCTGTCTTCAACTTTAACCAGTTGAAAATCATGGAATAGTCTTTTATGATTTCTGCTATTGTCTTATTTGACTTGGCTGTCAGAACTTTAGAATCTTTTATGGCTTCCTATCATTTTATGTTCTCAAGGAAATATTTCTTTTGAAAGATGTTATATTAACATGTATAACATTTTCACATTTCATGAAATTTATACCCTTTTTTATAGAAAGCCACTTAAAATTAATGATTTTTGCTCATTTATTAAATAAATAGTATTATTTTGAATATCTCTTAGAAGTATTCCAAATTAGTTTATTTTTTTCTACATTTTAGACTTCATAAAATGGCACGTTCCATCACTCTATAAGAATACAAGGATCTGGGCACCATGGTTCATATCTGTAATCTCAGCACTTTGGGAGGTTAAGGAGGGCAAATTTCTTGAGCCCAAAAATTTGGGAATAGCCTAGGCAACACAGAGAGACCCCTCCTCTACGAAAAATACAAAAATTCACTGGGTGTGGTGGTGCGGTGCCTGTAGTCTCAGTTACTGGGGAGACTGAGGCAGGAGGATTGCTTGAGCTTGGGAGGCAGAGGTTCTAGTGAGCTGAGACCACCCACCATACTCCAGCCTGGGTGACAGAGACCCTGTGTCAAAAAAAAAAAAAAGAAAAGAAAGAAAAGAAATGAAAAAGGCCATGCAGTGACTCATGCCTGTTATCCCAGCATTTTTGGATAAAGAAAATGTGGCATATATATACCATGGAATATTATACAGCCATAGCCATAAAAAACAATGAATTCATATCCTTTGCAGGGACACAGATGAAGCTGAAAAACCATCATTCTCAGCAAACAGAAAACCAAACCCTGCATGTTATCACTCATTAGTGATAGTTGAACAATGAGAACACAGGGACACAGGAAGAAGAACATCACACACCAAGGCCTGTGGTGGGGTGGGGGCAAAGGGAGGGAGAGTATTAGGTCAAATACCTAATGCATGCAGGGTTTAAAACCTAGATGACAGGTTGATGAGTGCAGCAAACCTCCATGGGACATGTATACCTATGTAACAAACCTTCACATTCTGCACATGTATCCCAGAACTTAAAATATAATTTTAAAAAATGAGGCACAACTGTTTAAAATAAAATTCTCATTACTATTTTAATAAAAATTATATTCATTATTTAAAAAAAATTTAAGATATTTATAACATTTTCTACTCATTTCCGTTTTGACATCTGTAATTTATGTTTTGTTCCGCACTGATAATTAAAAAATAAGAGAAGTCCAACAAATTATTTTCACTCAACTGACATGAAATTATTGGCCAGCAGCCAGTATGCAATCGTGTTCATGGGGTTCATCAATATGATGAAGTCAATGAGTGAGTTCTGGTTAATCAATAACCACGAATGTCCCATCCTAGAATATCTAGAAATGTTGGATAAAACATAATAAATCTACTTTTAAGTGCACTTTGAGGCTAACAAATAAGTAAGATAAATCATCAGATAACAAAAATGATGAGAAGACTAAGGAGCAAAATGCTCAATATAAGAACGGATGTAGTGACTATTCCATGGAGTTTTACTATCTTTTCTTAAAAGAGACATAACATCCTATGGAGCAGATTAGATATTTGAAAAGCTATATACTCAGATATAAAATGCAACACATCTAATAGCATGGACAAATGGAAGGGAATTTGGTTATGTTGGCCTAGATTTGGGGCAGAAAAGCCAAATAAAAAGGAAATCAATGTAGCTATAGCAATTAAAGAAAAAAATAAACTTTAAGACAAAAGCATTCATATGACAAACTATAGTATAAGGATAAAATAATTTTGGAACAATTTGTGGACTTTAATAATTTTAAACCTGTAAGTACTTATTAAAATACTATCAAAATAGGTAAAGTAAAAGTTGAAAGAATTAAGTAGAAATTGAGAAGTCATTAAACATAGCAGGAGGTTTTTTTTTTTTGCTTTTACATATTTCAGTTACTGATACAAGTAAAGCAGAAAAAAGTAAACACAGATGTAAAAGTTTCCAACAAAATAAATTTGTTCTAATAAATATGGAGAACCTTGAGCCCCATAATTAGAAAATATTCTTTCTTCTCAAGCCTACATAAAATATTTACCAATATTAACTGTGTAATAGGCCACAGACCAAGTATCAAAATATATTAAATAACTGATGTCATAAGATCACTTTCTCTGATCACAATACTGTTCAGTTTGAAATGAATAGCAAAAATATAATTAAGACATTTCATAAATTTGGGTACTTAAAATTCTATTCTAAATTCATTGATCAAAATATAGACTGGAAATTAGAAAATATTTAGAAATATATAATCATAAAATATTAATTATTATATTTAATAATATATGGGATGAGAAAGCAATTTATAGCAGAAATCATCATTTACCAAAAAATGAAAGACAGGATACTACTGATATAAGAAAGCTATTTTATCTAATTATTTATATTTAAAAATAAATATGGAACAAGGGAATAAGTAGAAAATGTCATTTTTTGGGGGCAATAGATCTAGAGATTCAATGCATTCCATTAAAATGCCAATAAGTAATTTTTTGCAAAGCATGTAAAATTGATCCTAAATTTAATTGGAAGTAAAGAAGTGAAAAACAGGACAGTCTCATAACAAAGCAGCAATACAGATTATAAAGCTATAGCAAGTTTGGTAATGCGAAGTTTTAGGGTTAAACAAATTAAATCATAAAAAAGAATAGAAGCCCAGGAAAGAAACTGTAAATATATAAGCACTTGATATAATGGCAGAGATGTTATTGCAGATCAATGAGGAAAGGACAAATTTACAATAAATAAATAAACTGAAAGAAGGAAGTAAAAAAAGGAGGAAAGAAACCTGACATGTAGCAAAATCAATTTTGATGTCTAAAGACCTAAATATAAAACACGGAATCATACAATCTATGGATGAAAAGGTAAAATGTTATTTTAGGATTGGAAGAGATTATGCCATGAGACACATAAAAACATAAATTACAATGGAAAGCATTCATAAGTTTGGCCAATATGTAAATAAAGACATCCCATAGAGAGTGAAAAGACAAAACAACTGGGAAATGTGTTTTGCCATGTATTTTGCTGAAAAATAACTAATATCTAGAATATGTGAGGAAATCTTACAAATTGCTAAGAAAACGCAATTTTCAGATGGTTAAAAGATTTTAATAAACACTATAGAAAAGAAAATACAAATATATTTCATTAATTTTAACGGAAATGAAAATAAAATCAACATTGAGATATCATTACCTAACTGCCAGACTGGTAAAAAATATATATAGAACAACTATAGAAAACCAAGTATAGCTGAAAATGCAGAGCAGTAAAAACTCTTGTATTTTTATGGCAAAAATAAGTGCATATCCTATGAACTAGAAAATCCATAGATATATAACCTAGATTAACTCTTGCATTTTTTTTCTAGAAGACATATTTTTAAATGCTCATACAGAAAAAGACCTAGTAAAAGCCTAACTACCCATCAACAGAATTATTAATTTCTAATTATTCATATAATGCAGTACATGTAACAACAAAAATTATTAAGCCACAGCTACAAGGAAGCAACATGCATGAATTTCATAAGCCAAACTTTGAGAAAAAAACTCCCAAAATATATTATGTGTCATCTCACATCTATAGATTTCAAAAATGACAAAACCAAGTGATATTGCTTAGGAATATGCATATATAAGTAGTAAAACTGGAAAGAAGCAGATGGAAATGTTTGCCATAAAAGTAAGGATAATAATTCTCTTATGTATTTGGTGAAGGGCATAAAGAGAAGCTTGTAAAGTATTAAGTTTCAACTTGAGTGGTGATTCTATGAACATTTCAACTGCACACATCCTTCATACTCTGGTTCTTCTTTTAGCTTGTGGTTCCTTGAAAATAGTCTGATGCAAGAATGAAGTACTGAGGCTTTATTTGTGATGTATAATTCTATGAAATGAGAATCAGGGCAAGCAGAAGTGAGGCAGAGAAGGATAGGTACAGTGCAAGATGATGTGGTATCATCGTAGTCCTGTTTCCTGATGTAGTGTAGATGTAGAGCCATTTGGTACGTCCACGTGCTATGCCTTAGAATATATCTCCAGGCAGAGTCTGCGGAGAAACTCTGCCTGGGAACAGAACATTGAAGGGAAACAGAGAGAACTTATATAGTTGACTTGTTTATGTCTTCTGTCCCCATTTGTCAATATTCACAGTCTGAGGTGTCAATTGCCGTGCAATTCTGGGTTGCATTATTTGGCCCCTCTAGCAGCTGCTGGAAAAGCTAGATTTTATTCTTTCTCTCGTGTTTCACTTGGGTTCCAGAAGTTTTTGGAGAGTTAAATACTCCTAAACTGTAGTCAATTGATTTTATTTTATTTTATTTTATATATATATATATAAAATATATATAAAAATATATGTATATTTATATATATATATGAAATAAAATAAAATCAATTGACTACAGTTTAGGAGTATGTAACAGTTTAGGAGTATTTAAGTATATATATATATATATTCTTAATTGCATTATATATATATATAAATTGCATTTTAGGTTCTGGGGTATATGTAAAGAACATGCAGGATTTTTGCATAGATACATACATGGCAATGTGGTTTGCTGCCTCCATCCCCATCACCTATATCTGGCATTTCTCCCTATGTTATCCCTCCCCAACTCCCTACCCCCACTGTCCCTCCCCTAGTCTCCCCCACCGACCCACAGACCTCAGTGTGTGATGCTCCCCTCCCTGTGTCCATGTGTTCTCATTGTTCAACACCTGTCTATGAGTGAGAACATGCGGTGCTTGATTTTCAATTGACTTTAGATGGGAGAATTGTGTGAGTGTGATTGGAGTTGGATTACCATGAGAGCAAATGCTGTGAAGCAAATAGAGGGGAACATCCAGGAGGCAAGAGAAGTCAAAAAGATGTTAAGGTCATGTGTACACTATATTCTGAGAAGAATATATTTTAAGATCAAGTAAATTAACATATATTTTATATATACCTTATATTATCCATAAACACTTACTTGAAATAAATCTATTCTTCCTAGCAGCTATTACTTTAAGATGCATTCTGGCATTCTGATAAAAGAATGTTAACTTATTGATTTCTTTGTAAAGAAAATTAAATTTTATTTCTGAGATATAAAACAAATCAATTTGTAGCTTCATGTTGGCTCAGACAGAAATTAGCCCATAAAAGCATCTTTTTAAAATAGTGTCTTAAAACTTGTATTTTATTTCAAAGGAATTCTATTACTTATTACTATGACTACATAAGCTATTTCTGACACATTAAATGGAAATTTCCATTCATACTGCAAGTTACTTATTTTCAATCACTATACTTCACGATCATGATTCAAAGTAGTTTTGAGAATAATTTTCTTATCTCCCATAATGTGAGTTTTAGTTTCTGCTAATAAAGAAAATGTATAATGTCAAAAATTCTTCTTTGGATTTAATGATAATTATAAATGAATTTGTATTTAAAAATATCATAACACAAACCACAGATTTTTGAAAAGGATGAGGGTTTAACAAACTCTAACTTTAATGCTCTCTGTCATACTTTCTTTATGAAACCAAAGCATTGATTAAACACGACTGCATATTTTGTGCCTAGACTGTGACTAGAGAATGAAAAAAAAAGTAACAAAATGAAATAAAACGTACTTACCAATCCTATTTTACATTTATAATCAGTAAACTTAGAGGGTTCTTTATGCTGCTCATTGATCATAATTTATTTTCCTGGTTGATTTTCTCTTTCTCTTCTCATTCTTTGCTCTTTCCTCACATGTGGTGCATGTCTTCCCTATCCTCATTATCAGGTGATGACTTATTTTCTTTCTTCATTAGAAAAATGGAAGCAATAGGAAAAATAGATTCCAAGAGCTCCAACCACCACATCCACAAAGGTGTCTATAGAGGTTCACATGCATGATATTTTGCTTCCTGTTACACTGAATAAACTCTCCATGTTTTTAACTAAGGCCAGCTTCTGCATTGGGCTGTCTATTCTTTTCTCACTTACTCGCTCAAGGATAATACTCCAGCACTTCTCTCACTTGTCTCCTACATCATCATTTTTTCCTTTTTCCTAGATCATGCCTATCAGCATGCTCGTATGATTTGTTAATGCCACCATCATCACATGTTCTTCCTTTAACTTCATATCTTCCTCTAGCTATCACATAATTTTTATCTTCCCTTTAAAAAATTAAAGGACTTTTAAAAATAATTGTCCACATTTGTGTTCTCCTCTCATTCTCTCTTGAATTAATTGCAATCATGTTTTCTCTCACACTGTTCCACTAAAACTGCACTATATCAAGGTTAGCAGTGAAATTCCATTGCCAATAAGCATTTCTCAATCCTCATCTTGACTTGCAAGGAGCTTTTGTCATAGTTGATCATTGCATCCATCTTGAAACATGTTCTCCACTTGACTTTCTGCAACACACTTTCCTAGTTTTCCTCTTACCTGTACAGTCACATGTTCTGATTGTCTTTTGCTCATTCCTCTTCATCTCCTCTACATCTAAATATTGAATTGTCCTGGAGATAGTAATTGGACATCCCCCTTTTTATTTACACAAACTACCTAGGTAACCTACTCCAGTCAAATGACTCTAAACATTTGATGATTCCCAAATTTATGTCTCCGGTCTTGACATCTCCCTTGAATTCCAGAATTTCCTCAGTCTTCTCCAGTTGAGTTTATTACAACTAAGTTCTAGATTTTGAGTTAAAACCTTTGCTGTTATCTTTGACTCTTCTATTTCTTTCACACCCATCTAGGGTAACAGAAGTTTTCACCAGTTCTGCCTGTAAAATATATCCATGATTTGATCTTTCAACTCTGTGTTAGTCTATTCTTGCAGGTTATAAAAGAATACCTGAGACAAGGTAATTTATGCAGAAAAGAGGTTTAATTGGCTCATGGTTCTGTAGGCTGTACAGGAAGCATAGCAATGGAATCTGCTCAGCTTCTGGTGAGGCCTCAGGAAGCTTACCATCATGGTGGAATGAAAAGGAAGCTGATATGACACAAGACAAGAGTGGGAGCAAGAGTGGAGGAAGGTTCCACACTTTTTTAAACAACCAGAGCTTGCATGCAGTAACTGCGTGAGAACTCACTTATCACCAAGGGGTTGGCATTAAACCATTAATAAGTGATCTGTACCCATGATCCAATGACCTCCCATCAGGCCCCACCTCTAACACTGAAGATCACTTTTATACATGAGATTTGGAGGAGACAAACATCCAAACTACATCAATCACTCTTCTCACTGCCACTCCTGGACAAAGCCTCTAACATCTATTTAGATTATTGTAAAAGTACTTCTAATTGGTATCTCAGTTTCTGCACTTACCCAGTCTACTCTTAACAGAATGATCCTGCTCAAATGCAGATTTGCTTAAAATCCTTCCAGTATTCCTTATCATAGAGTAAATGCCAAGGCTTTAACTTGATCTTCAAGGCCTTATAGGATCCCACTCTGTGTTATCCTTCTAATTACATCTTCTGTTCTTTAGTTGACTCCTCCAGCCACACTGGATTTCTTGCTGTTCCTTGAATACACCAACTACTTTCTAACCCAGGATCTTTCACTTTCATACAAGGCTCTTGCTCCAGATAGCAGCAAATTTCAGAGATTTTATTTTTGAAGTATATATGAAAACTCCACATATTTTGAAATTTTAATACCAAATTTTACATAACTAATGAGATGAAGAAGAAATAAAAATTGAAGTTAGACTATATTCAGCAATAAAAAAGTTGTAGGAACTTGTTATCAAAATTTATGGGAAATAGCTAAAGCTTTATATAGGGGAAAATTACAGCTTAATTGCTTTATGAAAAAATATATTTGGTGCCTTTGTCAAAAATCAGTTGGTGGGAAACACATGGATTAGTTTCTGATTTCTCTGTTCTGTTCTATTGGTCAATGTGTCTGTTTTTACACCAGCACCATGCTGTTTTGGTTACTACAGCTTTGTAGTGTATTGTGAAGTCTTGTAGTGTGGTGTCTTCAGCTTTGTTCTTTCTGCTTAGGAGTGCTTTGGCTATTCAGGTTCATTTGTTGTTCCACAAAAATTTAGATTTTTTTTTCTGTTTCTATAAAGAATTTTGGATATTGGTCAAGATGGCCAAGTAGAAGCAGCTAATGTGTACCACTATCACAGAGAGGAAGGGAAGGTGCAAGTAAACAGCACCTTCAACTGAAACATCTAGGTATATGCAGTGGTACTAATCAAGGAAACAACTTGACCCATGGAAAGCAGAGAAAAGCAAGGCAGGATGACTGCCCACCCAGGAATGACATGAAGCCAGGGGAAACTCCCACACCCAGGAAAGTGGTGAGAAATCCCGGGAACCCATGCTCCTAACACAGATCTTTGCAACCCTCGGGTCAGAACATCTACTTGTAAACTCACTCCTTCAGGGCCTTCAGAGCCTTCAGTCTGACACACAGAGCTACATGAAGTCTTGGCAGAGCAGCTACTCAGGCATACACAGAGCCTAGGGAGCTTTAGATACCCCCCAAATTAACAAATGTATTCAGCACCTGAACTCAACACTGGACCAAATGGATCTGAGAGACCTCTACAGAAGTCTCCACTCAAAAACAACAGAATAGATACAAAATCATACATAAAACAATCCTCAACAAATGCAAAAGAATGAAAATCATACCAAACATAGTTTTAGACCACAGTGCAATGAAAATAGAAATCAATACTAAAAATATCACTCAAAACCATGCAGTTACATGGAAATTATACAACATACTCCTGAATGACATATGGATAAATAACAAAATGCAAAAATAAAGAAGTTCTTTGAAACAAAGATACAACATAGTAGAATCACTGGGACACAGCTGAGGCAGTGTTAAGAGGGAAATTCATAGCACTAAACCCTCACATCAAAAAGTTAGAAAGGCCTCAAGTTACCAGCCTAACATCACAAAGGAAAAAATTAGAGAATCAAGAGCAAACCAACCCCAAAGCTAGCAAAAGACAAGAAATAACCTAAATTAGAACTCAACTGAAGGAAATAAAGACACAAAAACCCACTCAAAAGATTAAAAATTTTTAAAAAATAATAAGATGGATAGACTCCTAGCTAGACAAATAAAGATGAAAGCAGAGAAAATCCAAATAAGCATAATTAGAAATAACAAAGTGGATGTAATCATTGACCCTACAGAAATAAAAATAACCCCCAGAAACCACTATGAATACCTGTATGCACACAAACTAGAAAACCTAGAAGAGATGGACAAATTCCTGGATACACATACACCCTCCCAAGACTGAACCAGGAAGAAATTGGTTTCCTAAACAGGCCAATAATGAGCTCTGACACTGAATCAGTTATAAATAGCCTACTGACCACAGAAAGCCCAGAAACAGATGGATTCATGGCCACATTCTACTGGTTATACAAAGAAGAGCTGGTGCCATTCCTACTGAAATTATTCCGAAAAAATAGAGGAGGAGGAACTCTTCCTCAACTTGTTATGTGAGGCCACAGTCACCCTGATACCAAAGCCTGGCATAGACACAACAAAAAAGAAACTTCAGGCCAATATCCTTGATGAAAATAGATGCAAAAATAATAAAATATTTGCAAACCAAATCCAGCAGCACCTCAAAAAGCTAATCCACCACACTCAAATAGGCTTCATCCCTGAGATGCAAGTTTGGTTCAACATACACAAATCAATAAATGTGATTCATTCCATAAGCAGAACTAAAGACAAAAAACACATGATTATTTTAATAGATACAGAAAAGGAATATACCTCAATATAATAAGAGCTATCTATGACAAACCCACAGCCAAGATTGTACTGAATGGAGGAAAGCTGGAAGCATTCCCCTTGAAAACCAGCATAAAATAAGGATACCCTCCCTCACTACTCATATTGAACACAATATTGGAAGTCCTGGCTAGAGCAGTGAGGCATCCAAATAGGAAGAGAGGAAGTCAAACTATCCCTATTTGCAGACAACATGATTCTACATTTAGAAAACTCCACAATCTCAGCCCCAAAGCTCCTTCAGCTGATAAACAACTTCAGCAAAGTTTCAAGATACAAAATCAATGCACAAAAACCACTGGCATTCCTATACATCAACAACAGCCAAGATGAGAGTCAAATCAGGAATGCAAGCTCATTCACAACAGCCACAAAAAGAATAAAATACATAAAAATACAGCTAACCAGGGAGATGAAAGATCTCTACAATGAGAATTACAAACTGCTCAAAGAAATCAGAGATAATATAAATATCCCAAGCTCATGAATAGAAAGAGTCAATATTGTTAAAATGGCCATACTCCCCAAAGCGATTTATATATTCAATGCTATTTCTGTCAAACTGCCAATGACATTTTTCACAGAACTAGAAAAAACTCTCCTAATATTCATATGGACCTAAAAGAGAGCCAGAATAGCCAAGGCAATCCTAAGCAAAAAGAGTAAAGCTGAAGGCATCATGTTATTTGATTTCAAACTATACCACAAGGATACAGTACCCAAAACAACATGGTACTGGTACATAAACAGACATATAGACCAATGGAACAGAATAGAAAACCCAGAAATAAGGCTGCACATCTATGACCACATGATCTTCAACAAAGCTGATAAAAATAAGCAATGGGGAAAGAACTCCCTATTCAATAAATCATTCTGTGATAACTGACTAGACATAGGCAAAATACAAACTGGATCCATTCCTTCCACCAGCTACACAAATCAACTCAAGATGGATTAAAGACTTACATGTAAAACTCAAAACAATAAAAACCTTAGAAGACAATCTAGGCAAGGCATAGGGGAACAGGCAAAGATTTTATGACAAAAATCCTACAAGCAATAACAACAAAAGCATAAATGGAAAAATGGGACCTAATTAAAGAGCTTCTGTGCAGAAAAAACAAACACCTCCATTAAAAAGTGGGTAAAGGACATGAATGGACACTTTTCAAAAGAAGGTATATACATGACCAACAAGCATATGAAAGAAACCTCAATATCGTTGATCATTATAGAAATGCAAATCAAAACTGTATTGAGATGCCATCTCATACCTGTCAGAGTGGCTATTGTTTAACATTCAAAAAATAACAGACACTGTCAAGGTTGCAGAGAAAAGGGAACACTTATACACTGTTGGTGGGAGTGTAAATTGGTTTAAGCAGTGCGGTGATTCCTCAAAGAACTAAAAACTGCTACCATTTGACCCAGCAGTCCCATTATTGGGTATATATCAAATGGAATATAAATCATTTTACCATAAAGACACATGCATGCAAATGCTCATTGCAGAACTATTCACAACAGCAAAGACATGGAATCAATCTAAATGCCCATCAATAGCAGATTGGTTAAAGAAAATGTGGTACATATATACCATGCAATATTATGCAGCCATAAAAAATAATGAGATCCTGTCTTTTGCAGGTACATGGATGGAGCTGGAGGCTGTTCTTAGTAAACTAACACAGGGACGGAAAACCACATGTTTTTACTCGTAAGTGGGAACTAAATGATTAGAACATATTGACACATAGGTCCCAGTGTGTGTTGTTTCTCTCTATCAGAGAGGGTGAAGGGTGGGAGAAGGGAGAGAATTGGGAAAAATTTAAGATATTAGCCTTAAAACCTGAGTGATGAAATAATCTGTACAACAAACCCCCATGACTCAAGTTTACCTGTGTAACAAACCTGCACATATACCCTTGAACTTAAAATAAAATTATTATTTTTTAAAAGCTCTTCCTTCTTGACAAAAAAAGCCTATATCATGAGTACCTCACAGACAATATCATGACATGGTAATATTTGACATACAAGATGGGAAAAAGTTAGAATGTTTAATAATGTCAAAAACTAACAAGGCTAGTGACTATCTCTGCTGCAGAAATAAGTGGAATTTGTCATCTGGAGAGGTTCATATAGGAGGTATAACTGTATTTTTCTTAAACTAACTGATAGCAAAGCAGGTGTTTTCTTTAAATAGTATTAACTATGCCTTATGCCTATATTAGAAATATTATTTTGTACATACTCAATAAGTCATAAAAATTGTCATAAAAGCTCAAGGGGTTTTGTGGGAATAATAAAATCCTTTAACATTCTATATTCAAATGAATGAGGCAAATGGGAAGATTTTCCAGAAAACCATTAGGGAAATGATTACACTCCCCAAGCAGTCATTTGATTTTATCACAAGTAGGTGTTCATTGCTTATCAGAGGGAAAAAACCAGAGTTTTTCTTACAAGGTAGCTAACATTTCTTCTGTCCTTTGCCCTACCTGAATTTTCAGTTTTAAAAATATGCCAAAACTATTAAATTTAACCAAAGGGATTTAAGAAAATCAGTGCTAAAGAATGAGAATGAGAGGCAGAAGGCTGAGATATATAAGCTTAAACCACTTCCACTTGATAGAGTAGGAGCGTATTTTCTGGAAATTCATGGTCATATTTAATGATGTCATTTTAACATTATTATTATCAATATTTAACCAAAACATTAAATATTTGTAGCTTGGGAAGTGATATTACTTACAAGTAAATACCACAGTATTTGGAGTCAGATAAACATTGGGTTTGGATCCTACTTCCAGCAGTGATGAGATGCAAATAAGAACAAATTACTTAACTGCTTTAATTTAAATTTTAAGTTCATGAATGCTAATTGTATATATTTATGGGGTACAGTGTGAAATTTTGACATATGTATATAGTTTGAAAAAATGACATCAAGCTCTGGGGTACATGTGCAAAACATACAGGGTTGTTGCATAGGTGCATACATGCCATTGTATTTTGTGGCCTCCATCCCCCCATCACCTATATCTGGCATTTCTCCCCCTGTTATCTCTCCCCAACCTCCCTACCCCCGACTGTCCCTCCCCTATTCCACCCTACAGATCCCAGTGTGTGATGCTCCCCTCCCTGTGTCCATGTGTTCTCATTGTTCAACACCTGCCTATGAGTGAGAACATGCGGGGTTTGTTTTTCTGTTACTGTGTCAGTTTGCTGAGAATGATGATTTCCAGATTCATCCATGTTCCTGCAAAGGACATGAACTCATCATTTTTTATGGCTGCATAGTATTCTATGGTGTATACGTGCCACATTTTCCTTGTCCAGTCTATCATTGATGGGCATTTGGGTTGGTTCCAGGTCTTTGCTATAGTAAACAGTGCCACAATGAACATACACGTGCATGTGTCTTTATAATAGAATGATTTATAATCCTTTGGGTATATACCCAGTAATAGGATTGCTGGGTCATATGGAATTTCTATTTCTAGGTCCTTGAGGAATTGTCACACTGTCTTCCACAGTGGTTGAACTAATTTACACTCCCACCAACAGTGTAAAAGTGTTCCTATTTCTCCACATCCTCTCCAGCATCCGTCTCCTGATTTTTTAATGATTGCCATTCTAACTGGAGTGAGATGGCATCTCAACATGGTTTTGATTTGCATTTCTCTAATGGCTAGTGATGAGTATTTTTTCATGTTTGTTGGCCTCATAAATGTCTTCTTTTGAAAAAGTGTCTGTTCATGTCCTTTGCTCAATTTTGAATGAGTTGGTTTTTTTTCTTGTAAATCTATTTTAGTTCTTTGTAGATTCTGGATATTAGCCCTTTGTCAGATGGGCAGACTGCAAAAATTTTTTCTCATTCTGTTGGTTGCCAGTTCACTCTAATGATTTTTTCTTTTGCTGTACAAAAGCTCTGAGGTTTAATTAGATCCCATTTGTCTATTTTGGCTTTTGTTACCAATGTTTTGGTGTTTTAGTCATGAAATCTTTGCCTATGCCTGTGTCCTGAATGATTTTGCCTAGGTTCTCTTGTAGGGTTTTTATGGTGTTAGGCCTTATGTTTAAGTCTTTAATCCATCTGGAGTTAATTTTAGTGTAAGGTGTCAGAAAGGGGTCCAGTTTCTGCTTGGATAGCCAGTTTTGCCAACACCATTTATTAAACGGGGAATCCTTTCCCCATTGCTTGTTTTGTCAGGTTTGTCAAAGATCAGATGGTCGTAGATGTGTGGCATTGCCTCTGAGGCCTCTGTTCTGTTCCATTGATCTGTATCTCTGTTTTGGTACCAGTACCATGCTGTTTTGATTACTGTAGCCTTGTCATATAGTTTGAAGTCAGGTAGTGTGATGCCTCCAGCTTTGTTTTTTGTTTTTTGTTTTTTGTTTTTTTTTTTTTGCTTAGAATTTCCTTGGCTATGCAGGCTGTCTTTTAGTTGCATATGATGTTTAAGGTGGTTTTTTCCAGTTCTGAGAAGAGGGTCATAGGTAGCTTGATGGGGATAGTGTTGAATCTATAAATTACTTTGGGCAGTATGGCCATTTTCACAATATTGATTCTTCCTAACCATGAGCATGGAATATTTTTCCATCTGCTTGTGTCCTCTCTTATTTCGTTGAGCAGTGGTTTGTAGTTCTCCTTGAAGAGGTCCTTTACATCTTTTGTTAGTTGTATTCCTAGGTATTTTATTCTCTTTTTTAGCAGTTGTGAATGGCAGTTTGTTCTTGATTTGTCTCTCTTTGAGTCTGTTATTGGTGTATAAGAATGCTTGATTTCTGCACATTGGTTTTGTATCCTGAGAGTTTGCTGAAGTTGCTTACCAGTTTCCGGAGATTTTGGGCAGAGACAATGGGGTCTTCTAAATACACAACCATGTTGTCTGCAAATAGAGACAATTTTACTTCTTCCTTTCCTATTTGAATAAATTTTATTTCTTTTTCTTGCCTGATTGCTCTGGCTAGAACTTCCAATACTCTATTGAATAGGAGTGGTGATAGAAGGCATCCTTGTCTAGTGCCAGATTTCAAAGGGAATGCTTCCGGTTTTTGCCCATTTAGTATGATATTGTCATAAATAGCTTTTATTGTTTTGAGATACATTCTGTCGATATCTGGTTTGTTGAGAGTTTTTAGCATAAAGGACTGTTGAATTTTGTCGAAGGCCTTCTCTGCATCTGTTGAGATAATCATGTGGGTTTTGTCTTGGGTTTTGTTTATGTGGTGGATTACATTTATAGACTTGTGTGTGTTGAACCAGCCTTGCATCCCTGGGATGAAGCCTACTTGATTGTGATGAATAAGCTTTTTGATGTGCTGTTGCAATAAGTTTGCCAGTATTTTATTGAAGATTTTTGCATCTATGTTCACCATAGAAATTGGCCTGAAGTTTTCTTTTCTTGTTGAGTCCCTGCTGGGTTTTGGTATCAGGATGATGTTGGTCTCATAAAATGATTCGGAAAGGACCCCCTCTTTTTGGATTGTTTGAAATAGTTTCAGAAGGAGTGATACCAACTCCTCTTTATATATCTGGTAGAATTTGGCTGTGAACCCCTCTGGACCTGGGCTTTTTTTGGTTGGTAGGCTATTAATTACTGCCTCAACTTTAGCCCTTGTTATTGGTCTATTCAGGGTTTTAACTTCTTCCTGGCATAGGCTTGGGAGGGTGCAGTGTCCAGGAATTTATCCATTTCTTCCAGGTTTACTGGTTTGTGTGCATAGAGTTGTTTGTAGTAATCTCTGATGGTAGTTTGTATTTCTGTGGAATCTGTGGTGATATCCCCTTTATCATTTTTTATTGCATCTATTTGATTATTCTCTCTCTTCCTTTTTATTAATCTGGCTAGTAGTCGGTGTATTTTGTTGATCTTCTCCAAAAACCAGCTCCTGGATTTATTGATTTTTTGAAGGGTTTTTAATGTCTTGATCTCCTTCAATTCTGCTCTGATATTAGTTATTTCTTGTCTTCTGCTAGCTTTTGAGTTTTTTAAGTCTTGCTCCTCTTGCTCTTTCAATTTTGATGATACAGTGTCAATTTTAGAACTTTCCTTGTTTTTCATGTGGGCATTTATTGCTGTAAATTTTCCTCTAGACACTGCTTTAAATGTGTTCCAGAGATTCTGGTACATTGCGTCTTCATTCTCGTTTGCTTCAAAGGACGTCTTTATTTCTGCCTTCATTTCATTGTTTATCCAATCAACATTCAAGAGCCAGTTGTTCAGTTTCCATGAAGTTGTGTGGTTCTGAGTTAGTTTCTTAATCCTGAGTTCTAATTTGATTGCACTATGGTCTGAGAGACTGTTTGTTATGATTTCCATTCTTTTGCATTTGCTGAGGAGTGATTATTTCCAATTATGTAGTCAATTTTAGAGTAGGTGTAATGTGGTGCTGAGAAGAACGTATATTCTGAAATGTACAATATATTATTATTAACTATGATCACTATGTTATGCAGTTGATCTTGAAAATTTATTCCTCACATCCAGCTGAAACTTTGTACCCTTCAATCAACATCTTCCCAATCCCTCTCCTGCACCCTTCCACCAGCCTCTGGTAACCACCATTCTACTCTCTGCTTCAGTGTTGATTTCTAAGAAAAAATTTACATATAAGTGAGATCAAGCAGTTTTTGCTTTTCTGTGCCTAGGTTATTTCACTTATTGTCTTCCATGTTAACCCATGTTGTTGCACATGACAGAATTTCCTTCTCTTTCTAAAAAAAAAATATGGCATATATTTGAAGTTTATAGCATGATGTTATGGGATACATATAGATACACAGATATATGTAGATAGTATAATGGTTACTATAGTAAAACAGTTTAACATTTTCTTCTTCTTTAGGGCTGAATAATCCTCTGTTGTGTATATACACTACATTTTCTTCATCCATATGTTGATGGACACTTGGGTTCAGTTCATATTTTGGCTATTGTAAATAATGCTGCAATGAACGTGGGGTGCAGACATCTCTTTGACATAATGATTTTATTTCTTTTGGATATATACTCAGAAGTTTTGGCATTGCTGGATCATATGGTAGCTCTATTTTTAGTTTTTGAGAAGCATACATACTGTTTTCCACAATGACTGTACTAATTTACATTCCCACCAACAGAGTACAAGGCTTTCCTTTTCTCCACATCCTTGCCAGCACTTACCTTTTATCTTCTTAAAATTAGCCACTCTAACAATTGTGAAGTGGTGTCTCACTGTGGTTTAATTTGCATTTCTTCCGTGATTAGTGATGTTCAAAGTTTTTTTCATAATTTCTATTTGGATCCTTTGCCCATTAAAAAAATCAGGTGATTAGTTTCCTTCCTATGTGTTGTTTGCATTTTAACTTCTGTGGTATTATTATTGTAATAGTCTCAGTTTCCTCATTGGCTACATGAGCAAAATGTTACCTATGTCATATGATTTACATGAGGTCTAAATGACTCAGTACTTATTTAGCCTATTGTATAAACTCTGAAACTTTGTAAGTATTCAAAAAGTGATAACCATGATAACTCTGTTTAATTTTATATTCTGAATTAAAAGCATTAAAAAAGCAGCAATTTTCAATTCCTAGTTAAACACCAATTTTGATAAGGATGTTCAGTTCATGTAAAGGCTATTAGTTTTGACAGAAAACTGGATATTTGAAAGATGCCAGAAGAAAACAACAGAGATCACTTTCCTGTCCCAAGGGGTATAGGTAGTCATATTTTAGAGAATCAGACTGTCATGAACTAAGTTCATTGGCATCATTAACAGTGACTTATCTAGATGTCTTCTGATGTGATAATGTGTACTGCATCTATGAGATGTTTTTTACATTTTTAAAATTATACTTTAAATTCTGGGGTACATGTGCAGAATATGCAGATCTGTTACATAGGTATACACGTGCCATGATGGTTTACTGCATCCATCTTGGAATCAACCCAAATACCCATCAATGATAGATTAGATACAGAAAATGTGGCACATATACACCATGGAATACTATGCAACCATAAAAAAGAGATGAGTTCATGTCCTTTGTAGGGACATGGATAAAGCTGGAAACCACCATTCTCAGCAAATTGACACAAAAATAGAAAACCAACACCTCATGTTCTCACTCATAAGTGGGTGTTCAATAATGAGAACACATGGACACAGGGAGGGGAACATCACACACCAGGGCCTGTAGGGGGTTGAGAGGCTATGGGAGGGATAGCAGGGAGCAGGGGTATATGGGAGGGATAGCATTAGGAGAAATACCTAATGTATATGATATATTATTAATCCAATAATCTTTTAGAATTGAATTTTGGAAAAAAGAACGAGCTAAATTATTTTAGGGCATATCCTTAGAAGGTAGAATATTCTTCAATATAGTTGCCAAGATCTCTTTAACAAGTCAATGCCATAAAACAAAATATAAAAAGAAGGTAAGGTGTTAATAGATTTAAAAAGAAGAGGAGGCCAAGAGTGGTGGCTCATGCCTGTAATCACAGCACTTGGGGAGGCTTAAGGGGGCAGATCACCAAGGCCAGACTTTGAGACCAGCCTGGGCAACACGACAAAACTCTTGTCTCTAGTGAAAATACAAAAATTAGCCAGGCATGGTGGCAGAAGCCTGTAATCACAGCTACCCGGGAGTCTAAGGATGGAGAATTGCTTGAACCCAGGAGGTAGAGGTTGCAGTGAACCGAGATTGTGCCACTGCACTCCAGCTTGGGTGACAGAGCAAGACTACGTCTCAAAAATAAATGAATAAATATATATATAATTAAAAGAAGAGGTTCAAGGACTATAAAAAATAGATGCAATATATGTTCTGGCTTGGGTAAGCCAACCCTAATGGGCATTTCTAGGACAATTGGAAAAGTCAGAGTATAAACTATATGTTAGGGATGGGCATGGTGGCTCTTGCCTGTAATCCCAGCACTTTGGGAGGTTGAGGCAGCAGATCACTTAAGGTCAGGAGTTCAAGACCAGCTGGGCCAACATGGTAAAAGCCCATCTCTACTTAAAAATAAAAATTTAGTTGGTCATGTTGGCACACACCTGTAATCTCAGCTACTCAAGAAGCTAGGACAGGAGAATCGCTTGAACACAGGGGAGGAGAGTTTGCAGTGACCGAGATTGTGTCACTGCACTTCAGCCTGGGCAACAGAGCGAGACTCTTGTCTCAGAAAAGCAAAACCAAAACCAAAACCAAGCCCTGTATGTTAGTGAAGATGAAAGTCATTGATAAGGAAATGTGAATATAAGGCAACTGACATAGATATCTTTCTGTGTGTGTGTACATATGTAAACATAGCAAAATATCTGGAAGATTTTACCCTAAAGTGTAATCTATAGTACATGTGTGATAATCTATGAATGGTAGAAGTATTGCATTTTTATTTTATTGATTTTGTTTATCTGAATTTTCTTACTTTCTAGAATGTACACTGAATGCATTGAGTATTTTTTTAAGGTACTGCCTTTGTAATTAAACAAACTTTGAAATATGTTTGAGATAAATATAATAACAGATGTGCTAATTGACTATATAGGTAGTGTGTCTATATTCCACAGGCAAAGAATTATTTAAATCAAATAGATAGGTTTAGGTGAATGTGAAGGGCTCCGTATTTCCTCATTCTTAACTGAATGCATGTTGAAGCATCTCAGGCATTGTCAGATATTGTCAGATCCCTTCACAGCGGCCACTGGGAATTATTGAGGACCTCAGTTAAGTATAGAGTAGAGACAATAATAAGCATTACTGATACTTTTAATTACTAATAAAAATCCAATTTTATAAAGATTTCTCTAAAGAATATATTTAGCCTGGCATTCAAATAATTAAATAAATTCAAATGACACTGTTTATTTTTATGTAAATCATCTAACAATGAATGGTATTTTTTCATAAAGTGATTACCAGGAAATTATAATATTTCTAACTTGTCATGATTCTTCAGAATAAATGTGCTAAAAGTTCACTCTTAGCAGATCACAAAGCAACCTCAATTTATAATGTGAATTACACTTATCGTTTACTCTTCTTCCTGAAACTATTTATTTTCAATATTGTTATAATGCAGCATCCCTAAATTTTACATGCATTTTAAAAAATTTTACATTCCTTTCTATAAACAGTAAACATTACTATTATGTGTCATAAATTTATCACTGAAAAGCAGGTACAGTTCGAGTTTCAGTATGGGATACTACTGTTTAAGCCTTATCTATAGTAGGATAAATCTATCCATCAAATTTGCATATTTCCACAAAGTAGATACACTATTACTTATTAATATTTATGTTCTCTGATTCATTTATGCTTAAACTCATCTGAGAAAAATCATAAAATAATCTCCTGAGAAGTTTTTATTTGCTGATCATCTGAGAAGTCTTATGTCTGAAACGATTATTTTAGTAAGTGACTATAGCTTTAGTTTTTTCTTATGGTATATTATATGAAAATAATACATAGAATTATAAAACTTTTGAGCTGCCAGAGACTTGAGAATTGACCTATTCCACTTTATCATTTTTTAAATATAGAAATTGAGGTGGAAGTTAAAGTAGCTAAAATAGGATTTGAGAAACTTTTAAGGCAACTTATGAATATTTTCTATATTAAAATAAAATAAAAATAAATTAATTATTATAATATTCAAATTCTAAATAATATAGTTACATGTATTATTATAATAATGTATTAATTATATGATAATAGTTTATAGTATACATAAAATTTATATTATGAATCAGATTTATAATATAAATAATTTAATATTTAAGATAATTTAATATAAATAAGCATAAATATTGTTCTGCTCTAAGTCCTTTCATCATCTTCTCAATTTAAGTGCCATATCCTCCAGACATCCTATTTCTTCCCCTTTATGAAATTTATGTAGAAATGTGGCCAAGCATGGTGGCTCACACCTGTAACCCCAGCACTTTGAGAGGCTGGGCAGGAGGATCACTTGTGCCTAGGATTTTGAGAGCAACCTGGGCAACATAGCAAGACCCCATCTCTACAAAAGCCAAAAACATTAGCCAGGTATGGTGGTGCACACCTGTAGTCCCAGCTACTGGGAGGATTGTTTCAGCTTGGAGGTTGAGGAGGCTACAGTGAGCTGTGATACTACCACTGCACTCCAGCATGAGTGACAGAGCAAGACCTTGTCTCAAAGGACAAACAAGAAAATAAATTTATTTAAAAATGTAATTACCATACTTATTTTAAAAACTAGAATCGGTTTTCTGCATGTGAACTTGAGGTCTGTAAGCCTGGAGGCCCAGCCCGCCTGCTCACCTTATCACCAATGCAGAGAGTAACCTGGGCCTTTGTCAGGCAGATTTGTCACATGAATGGTAAAAACAAACTTCAAAATTGGCTTCTATTAAAAAGAACACATCATTGCTCTAGGTGGCTTATGTTAGGTTACAGAAAGCTCGAAATTTTTCTTGTTATTTTGAGTAGCCAAAATTATCCTTAGCCCCACAAAAGTTGTACCGTAGCATCTATTTTAAAAACCCATGTTTATGAATTCCCTTCATGATAGCTGAATGTATCTCTGTGTTCCTCATATGATTCACAAGAACTTACAGTTTCAGAAGAGAGAGGGAGGGAGGGAGGAAGGGAGAAGGAATTGTGTGAATCGTTTACATTTACTAAGGATACTGATGGTATATACAGCTTTTCTTTTCATTCTCACACCAGCTCAATTAAATAGGAATTTAAATATTTAGTTGAGAATGAAGGAATCTGAGTGCCAGAGAAGTAAATTCCTTGAAGGCAGATGGCTGGTGTTTGTTGGCATTAGATTTCAAACTTTGTTTGGACTCAGTGTCCATTGTCATGTGCCATGAAATATAGTTTGTACAGTTCAGAACTTTTCCTCTTCCTCTACCCAAAGGGGGTCTCACCACCTTGTCCCAACCCGTTGCTCTCCTCAGCCAAATACTCCACAACTCACTGGTTCTGAAACCAACTTTTCATCTGTGACATTTCTTCAATAACACTTAGTTTCCTTAGGTCTTTTCTCTTGCTGACCTTATACATTGTGCCCTGTGGAACAGCATTTGAAACTTAGGCAAAACTCCCCTTTGCTTAAAAATAACTCCACATCATTCCATCATATCATCTGAAAAACACCACTCTCCTCAGGAAATGCTGTTTTTGAGATAATCTTTAACTCCAAGAGTTTCATCCTCCATTACAATCCTAACTCCATGGAATAAAGTCCCCCTCTACATTAAATTAAATTGTATAATATATATTTGAAAGAGCCTCATAAAATGCCAAAGGGTTAAATAAATATGTATTGCTTGGTTATTATTATTATCCATGCTGATTACATCAGAATGTTGATCAAACCTTGCTTTTTTTATTTCTTAACAGGTGAGGCCCTTCTCTAATCTTTCCATTCTCCTTGCTGTGTTCTCTAAGAAATTGTTCTTAAACTTAAGTGTGCACATAGTCACCTGAAGGACTTGTTAGACATGGGAAGGTGATGGGTATGTTAATTAGTTTGAATGTGGTAATCATTATGATAGTATGCATATATCAAAGCATCATGCTGTATACCTTAAGTAAATACAGTCAAAATTATGTTTTTAAAAACATTTCTAAAACAAATAAATGTTTTTTAAAAAACAGGGATTGGTAAGCCTTCTCCTCAGAGTTTCTGATGCAGAAATGAGCCCCCCCCCTCCCAAATTGCATATCTATCACATTTATAGATGCTGCCGACCATGCTTTTGGAAACTCTGCTCTAAGAAAAAAAAGAATCATGTCCCAAAATCCCACACTCCAGCTCTTGGCCTATCTGTCCACTGTTTTTTCATCATCTCATCCAAAATGACATTTTTAAACATTCAAGTTCTGAACTTATCAGAACCCTTGACCTGATGCTTAATACTGCCAAGCCACCTCAGCCACACATGGAACTAGGTCCCTAGCATAAAATATTGCTACCAGTCACACTGAAATTCAGCCCTTTTGCACAATTTCTTCCCTCTGCTTCCCCCTTCACTCTGAAAACATGTTTTCTGTGTTGACTGGGGAATGCAACATTACTCATCCCAGCCCCCTTTGCTAAGATCAGTCTTCTCTCATTGGACCAAACTTGAGTCATTTTCACCTTGTAATGAGTGGTCAGCTGCCTCTGTGCTCCTCTTGCCAGTATTTCGGACTCCTTTGAGGGCCCTCCCTTCTCTATCCTTGGATTGCTGCATGGTGAGCCTTCTGCTCACAGACTGCAGAACGCTGCTGGAGAAAGTTGTGTGGCTTAGTGCAGCTGGCGCCCTGCGAGAGCTTGCTGTACAACTTCAGCTCGGCCAGTGTCTCCTGCTCACCACTCCTTCTATTTATCCTCATTGACTTACTGAATCATTTTCCATGGAAACTTTTCAGGCTGTGTTTCATTTCTTTAAGCCCCCAATCCCATTTGTTCTCTCACCTTTAATTCAATTTATCTGTTCCTGTATCTATATTTATTCTTCTCTCACATCTTGGAGCAAGACATATCCTCTCTCAAAAGTTAAAGTCTGATGTTGCAAAAGAATGTCTGATGTTCCTTTCCTCTTATCTCTCCACATCTATAAAGGAACTTACTTGACTCCTGTCTTCACTGCCATCCCTTTTAAGTTGATCTTCCTATTTTCCCAATTGGGACTTCTCTCTTTCTGCTTTGAGAAAATGCTCCAGTTTTCTCCATTAAAGTGAAGTTTTTACTTCATCCTGCTTTCCTTTCCCAATATTATTCCATTTCTCTTATTAATTAGGGTCTTTGAATGAACAGTTGATATGGTTGGCATGCATGTCCCCACCCAAATCTCGTGTTGACATGTAATCCCTAGTGTTGAGATGGGACCTGATGGAAGGTGATTGGATCATAGGGGTGGATAACTCTTGATTGGTTTAGCCCCACAGTCTTTGTGCAGTCCTCAGAA
Source organism: Cheracebus regulus (assembly GCA_963574635.1). Classification (NCBI taxonomy): domain Eukaryota; kingdom Metazoa; phylum Chordata; class Mammalia; order Primates; family Pitheciidae; genus Cheracebus; species Cheracebus regulus. Next base: position 28,762 of record CAUYQU010057386.1, on the reverse strand, counting down.
TAGTGAGTGATTTCTCACGAGATCTGGCTGTTTCAAAGTGTGTGGCATCTCCCCCTTACCAGGTACTTCTGCTTTCGCCATGTGACTGTTTGCTTCCGATGTGCCCTCCCACATGAGTGAAAGCTCCCTGAGTCTTCCCCAGAAGCCAAGTGATGTTGGTGCCCTGCTTATATAGCCTGTAGAACTGTGAGACCATTAAACCTCTTTTTAAAATAAATTACCCAGTCTCAGGTATTTATTGTAATGAAAGAACAGCCTACTACAAAGATCTTATTCAATTCAGTTCATAAATTTCCTCAATAACATCTTTCCCCCTCAATTTTTGGAATATTGGATGGGACCCAATCATTCATTCCATGAAAACACTTCCTTTGAAGTTAATAATGGCAGACTCCATCTCCTGCATCTCTTCCTTTCCAACTGAATTGAAAGTCTGTGTTGATTCTCACTAATTCCCCACTGCAATTGTATCTACTTGCCTTTCTATTTAAAAATATTGTTTTCTTGACATCTGAGACACTATATTCTCCTTTTTTCTGTGCCTTTTACTGTTTAATCGTCTTCTTCAATTCTTAACTATTCCTCTCCCTACCTCATTTTTGGCCTGAGCTTAATCTTTGGCTTCCACAGTCTATTATTCCTTTAGGGTCATTACTTTCTTGTCTAGGCTTTTGACTGTCATTCTCACCTTTGGCCCCAATTTGTAACACTGCTAGTTTCCTACAGGACTTTTCCTTTGCATATGTCCAACTTTGTTTCTTTCTACCAAAATAAAAAGTTTCCCTTTCCATCTTCTCTCCCCCTTTCTTTCAAAAGTAGCAACCGTCACAGAATCAATATCTTGGATGGCTTGTTGAATTACTGCTGACCTGTACCTTCCACAGGCTACAAATCACCAAAGTCATTTAGTGCTTTGGAGACTCTGAATCTTCCTTTCTTTCCAAAGTCAAAGCTTTCATGACATTGTGCTTGGCTTTCTCTAATGGCCACCTTATGAGGAACACAGTGCATCTTTGTTTTGACACATAAACTTCTTTTTTTTTTTCCATGCTGCTTGTATCATGTCATTGTTCTTTAAAAATCCACAGGACTTCTTGTTCCCCTTGGCAATCAGACTTCCATCAAGGCCCAAATCACTGGCACCCTCACTTGTTTGTCAAGCATCCTGCTCCTCCCAAAACAACTGCACCTGTGGCTGGAATATTTCCCTGGCCATCCCCACAAGCTGTGTCTCACTTCCAGATTTTACCCACATCCCCTTCCCTAAATTCAGCTTCTTCCTTTCTCCCTTTCCTTATACTTTCCTTGATAATGAAAGCCCCATGCTTATTTTAAGAATGATGTTGTTTTCTACTGAAGCATTTACTAATTACTTCAACCCAGTGCCATTTTTCCTCCACTCTATTTCTATACCACTCTTAGAGCCTAGTGTTTAATTATATATTCAACTGAAGGTCTTATATATATGTGTGTGTGTGTGTGTGTGTGTGTGTGTATATATGTAAATTTCCTGGTGAAATCATAAGTATCATATTGCTAAATTCTATTTATGTCAAGTATGCACTGAGTACCCCATGGCTTGTCCTGTAGGTTTGTAGCTGTGCACTGTATAGTAAAAGAGATCAAATATGGGCTACTTTGCTATTAGTTAGACAGCCTTATTTCCCAACTCCCTATAGGTTTTTTTGTATGTGCGAATTTGCATGATTGACTTTTTAAACTACAAATTATTAGGTCATCATTATTTTTAGTTAGTTTGTAACTTACCACAATAATATAGATCAGCATTGTTATTATCTGAAACTCAGCCAAAAGAACAAAACTTTCCTCAAAACACAAAAATTTACAACATACATTTAGTGAACATTTTTTAAAAAACCAAGCAGCAGTCTGTTTCTTATTCTCCAAATTTAGCCCCTGAAGCATAGTCAGACCTTAATAATTATGTCTCAGCACAAACTTTCTTCACTACATTCTAATGAGATATGCAATATTTAAAATTATCACCTCAAAGGAACCTAAGAAGGACAATTTTGATTGTTTAGGAAAATACAAACCATTACTAGTATATTTGATCATTTTATTTTAATAAAATATTCTAACTTAGAGATGTATGAAAATAAAATGCCATTCAATGGTGTAAAATCTTGTCTGGTTAGAATTTCTTTTTAAATAGCTTTTGTAGATTCCATATTTTTAAGTGATAGGAGACACTAACTCATTGACAAAAGTGAAGTAAAATGTAACTAAGTGTAATAATTTTTATTTATTTTTTATCTAAAAAGTAGTTCGATTTATGAATCAAAAAAGACCAGGGGATATTTTATTATAACTATGTTAACATAACCAGTGGCTTAAGAATATATCATTTTTCCTCCGTTCTAAGTTAGGACTACATAGTTAAGACATTTCTGGAAAGATCTGAAATCCTGCCATTGACCTGTCATGGCCACTGGATGTCACTAAGACCAATAATATGGATGTGAGCCAAAATATTCATGAAAGTTTACATACTGGTATTTTATTTTATTTCAGATTTATTCTCCACATCAGAAAATTCAAAATATTACAAGATACAATTGATTTATTGGGAGCAGAGACAGGAAAAGTAGACATATAACACAATGATGGTAAAAAATAAAATGGTGATAGGGAAAGGAAGACACGGATTGTAACAAATTTCAGCATGACTCTAATAGATAAGTTCACTGTAGTAGGCACCCATTTGTCTTAATTGGTGGAGCTTAAACTAATTGGCATCCAAGTTGTTCTGCTTATTGAAAAATCCAGACATACTATGTACCTTATATCAATTATTAGTTCTTGTTTTCTTTTTAAAAATTTATTTATTATACTCTAAGTTCTGGGATGCATATGCAGAACGTGTAGGTTTGTTACATAGGTATACATGTGCCATGCTGGTTTGCTGCATCCATCACCCTGTCATCTACATTAGCTGTTCCTCCTAATGCTCTCCCTCCCCAATCACCCCACCCCTGCTATCTGTATCCCCTAGCCCCCCATGCCTCCACAGGTCCTGGTATATGATGTTCCCCTCCCTGTGTCCATGTGTTCTCATTGTTCAACACCCACTCAGGAGTGAGAACATGTGGTGTTTGGTTTTCTGTTCTTGTGTTAGTTTGCTGAGAATGATGGTTTCCAGATTCATCCATGTCCCTGCAAAGTACATGAGCTCACCCTTTTTTATGGCTGCACGGTATTCCATAGTATATATGTGCCACATTTTCTTTATCCGATCTATGATTGATGGGCATTTGGGTCGATTCCAAGTCTTTGCTATTGTAAACAGTGCCAAAATGAACATACGTGTGAATGTGTCTTTATAATAGAATCTTTTATGATCCTTTGGGTATATACCCAGTAACGGGATTGCTGGGTCAAATGGTATTTCTAGTTCTAGGTCCTTAAAGAATCGTCACATTGCCTCCCACAATGGTAGTGAACTAATTTACACTCCCACCAACAGTGTAAAAGTGTTTCTATTTCTCCACCTCCTCTCCAGCATCTGTTGTCTCCTGATTATTTGATGATCGCCATTCTAACTGGCGTGAGATGATATCTCAATGTGGTTTTGATTTGCATTTCTCCAATGAGCAGTGATGATGAGCTTTTAATTCTTGTTTTCTTAAACAGGGTCAAGTCTATTTTACTTTGTGTCTTTAATGGGTTGAATTCATATAGTGATGTCCTAACTCATCCTGCCTGAGAATGTGACTTTATTTGTAGACAGGGTCTTTACAGAGGTACAGTTAAAAATAGGTCATTAGTATAGACCTTAATCCAATATGACTGGTGTTTGCATAAAAAGAGAAATTTGGACACAGAGACATGCATTGAAGGAAGACCTGAATGAAGAGATCTTCTGTCTTACATTAATCTGATACTGTTGATTTTTGACAAGTTTGTCTCTTATTTACTGTAATTGGTTTATACTGGTGGCTATGTATAAACCAATGAACCAGGTCTGGAATGATACTACCCTCACAGTCCTCAGAAGAAACTGTTTCATTTCCCTCACCACCTTATTCAGGAGGTATGCTTTCCCCTTTTATTCAGGTAAAGTTTACAGATAAGTGAATTATAAAAATTATAAAAAGATGACTTTATCTAAATTCAAAACCTGTACTCTTTTCATAACCACAATGTATAGCTATTTTTCTTTACTATTAGACTTAAAATAAGCATCTACATTTTTATAAACACATAACATTAACTATAATTATTACAATATGTTACAATAAACTTTTTCTTGCATTTCTAATTTTAATAGCAATGTAAATTTTAAGCAAGAATTCCAAACATATTTAAGTCATAATCCAAACATATATATTATTGTTGCAAAGAAAATTTCAAATAATTATATTACATAGAAGATTTCTCTAAGTGTTTTGTAACAGTAGTAATTTGGACTAATACATTTTAAAAAGCTGGATGCGGTGGCTCATGCTATAATCTCAGCACGTTGGGAGGCTGAGAGGTGAGGATTGCTTGAGGCCAGGAATTCAGATCAGATGGGGTAATGTGACAAGACCCTGTCCATACGAAAACACAAAAATTAACTGGATGTGGTGACACACGCCTGTAGTGCTAGCTACTCAGGAGGCTGAGGCAGGGAGATGACTTGGGCCCAGGAGTTCGAGGTTACAGCAAACCATGATCATGCCACCATACTCCTGCCTGGGAGAAAGAGTGAAACCCTGTGTCTAAAAATAAATAAATAAATGACATTGGAAAGATGATGCAATGTTTTTAAAAATAAAGTGCACAGAATGAGAAATTTAGTTGATGACAGAAGTCACTAGTATAATATAGTATTTTATTCTTTGAGGATGTCAGATTCACATCTTAGAGTAGGAAAAAATAAAATGATGCCTAGGAAGTAAATACAAACATGCATATTACTATTTCTGATATAATAGATTAAAAACCTACTATATAAATTATTAACAATAAGACAAATATTCTTGTGCCTCTAGGCTTCCATTAAAAAAACAAAACAAAATAGTGATCCTAATTAACAGAATTATACTTACTAGAAAAAGATTGAGATGATATTGCAGGAAATGCAAACAGTTCTGCCTTTGCAATTTTACTGCTTACTAAGCCACCTGTTACTAACGCTGATGCCAGCCAGCTAAGCTTATGCCAATGCTCAATACACATCTCAGATTTTCCTTACAATCATAGCAAATTTAAAAGCATCTGTGTGCTCTTTTTTATTTTATTTTTTAACATTTTGGTCTAAAAGAAAGATTCAGCAAAGACTTGAATATATAAGTCAACATAGTCATATATGTATGTCTCTGCATTTATATGCGTTTTTTGATAACAGTTAAATTTCCTAAATGGAACATGGAAAATTTTGCTCAGAAATTCTTAAAATTGTTTTCACTGCTAAGAAGGAGAGCTGAGGTTTTCTGATCTGCAAGGTTATCTTCTGTCTTATGTTAATCTGATATTGTTGATTTTTGCCAAGTTTGTCTCTTATTTACTGTAATTGGTAGATGATACAGCTCTTTACTTTTGCTATTTTTAGTAAAGGTAAATACAAATTAAGTCCATAAAACTTTGCTCAGATCCACAATATATTTCAAAATGTTTTGTTTTCTCCAACTTGCCAAAGTTAGAATCTGAAGAGCTATTTGTTTTTTTTGGGAGGCAGTGAATGGTCTTCAAATATCCAAAGGAAAGAAGAAGTCTCATATGGGCTTTAAGTACCATTACAGATGTTTGCTTTTAATTTATGAAAGTCAAGGAAGAGCCTGTTATTGTGGTATTGTGAATAGAGTACAAAACATCAAATGAAACATTTTTTGTTAATAAATATCAAATGTGTATCTGTACATTTGTTAGCACTCTGGACAGTCACCTACAGCTCTAGAAAAAGCAGATTTGGATACGTCAGCCAAGGACTAGACAGAATACTTCACTACTGTTCAAATGTTGTGGTTGTTCTTTTTTCAGAACATTAGAAATGCAACACTGCCAGGAAATATTAAATCCATGAAGAGAACCAAAAAAAAAAAAAATACATGAATGGACAAACTACATGTATCAGTAGGGTAGTCAGGAGGTCCTCTGATCCTACATGCTTTACAGAAAAAGTGACTTTAGAATTATGAAGAAAACTCTTTCCTCTTTAGGGGGCTATGCTGATCCACCAGGAAAGAATCAGTGCATGGCAGGGTGCTCTGCTGACAGGGACAGAGCTTTAGCATGTCCACACTGAAAAAGAGATTGCCCTTCCCTTAAGCCCTCAGTCCCTTAGCTGCCACCTTCCACAATAATTACTTTTCACTCTGGGTTTCAAAAAAAATCAGTCCATCCTAAAAGAGGAAGAGAAATAAAGACAAGGGTGTGGATCTGCAGAATGATATATCTATTGGGAAAAATCCTGGCCCCTGGAAGAGTTTCTGTGTTTTGTTTTTCCCAGTTTAACTGACTAATGAAGTGTTGCTATCATCCATGAACTTCAGCTTCCCTACTTGAAAAATAAGGAGGTGGACAAGGTAATCTCTAAGATTTTCAACTTCAGATATCTATGAATGGTTGAAGGGCATGACTGTGGAAATAAAGTCCCGGGATCTGAAAGAGTGGAGATGATATCAAATAAACTGATTTGTAAATCAAAAACTGCCTACTCACAATATTCAGAAGTTTACTTATCTTTCTGTATCTGGTCAAGTAGAAAGTTGTGAGTTTGAATGTCGGCAAAAATCAAGCAAACAAAAATTTTACTTCACAACTCATTTAATAGAAGCATTTCCATTTATTATTTCCTGATAAGATCCATGCATTCTACAGGTATCTCTGAAGCCTATGTATTTTTTGAAGACATGGTTAATGTATTCAAAATGTTTTTTTGCCTGGTGAAAAGTGTTTACATTTCCTTCAAAAATGTTTGGAATACCAAGAAACTGTCTTGACATCTGAAGCAAATGTCATATTCGTTTCAAAACTGAAACCCTATAAAATTTATTACAGCTAGGTAAAATTTCATTTACAAAGATAAATTAATCACGGATCACTATCGAATATACCTAAATTCTAGTTTCTACTATCTTTATCAATTTTGTTGGAATCTTACATATTATCTAGCAACATGTCACATCTGAATAAATACTACATATATTTTAATTCTAAAATACTGTATTATGCTTTTGTTGATGATACCATCACTGAAAGCTATAGACCACTAACATAGAAATTACAATCAACCTTTGAACTTTGAATTAAGTACTGCAATTTTTAATAAAAATATGACCTTTCAAGTGATAATTTATTTAAATTTTTCTTTATACCATAGATGTGGCTAATAAAAGAACTTGTCCAAATGCTTTTCCAGGATCTGAAACCAGGACAAATAGAAAGTGTGTTTCACATGATGCAAAATGTATTTTATATATTTTTACAATGTAATTTATTCATTTGTCTAAGAAAGTACTTTCTGATAGAAATATGATAGCCATATATGTAATTATACATTTTATAGTACACAAATTTAAAAAGTAAAAGAAAATAGCAGAAATTAATTTTAGCAACATATTTTATATATCCAACATTTTACCATTTCAGCTTAAGATATATTGCTTTTCTTTCTTTTTCATCAAGTCTTCAAAATCTGTGGCACACTTTATACCTATAGCACGTCTCACTTAAGTCACGAAATTTTCATTAGAAATACATGATCTGTATTAAGATTTTACAAAATTTGCAGTTGAAAAAGTAGATTTACATATTTATATCCAATTTGTCCCAGATATACTGAAATATTTTCCAATTACTTAACCAAGCATTAAGAAAGCATTTTCTGGCCGGGCACAGTGGCTCATGCCTGTTATCCCAGCACTTTGGAAGGTGGAGACGAGTGGATCACCTGAGATCAGGAGATCAAGACCAGCCTGGCCAACATGGTGAAATCCTGTTGATACTAAAAATACAAAAATTAGCTGGGCATGGCGGCAGGCTCCTGTAATCCCAGCTACTTGGGAGGCTGAGGCAGGAAAATTTCTTGAACCCAGGAGGTGGAAGTTGCAGTGAGCCAAGATCGCACCATTGCACTCCAGCCTGGGCAACAGAGCGAGACTCTGTCTCAAAAAAAAAAAAAGAAAAGAAAAGAAAAAAGAAAAAAATATTTCAGTGGAACCAATCTGAACCAATCTGTATTAGGCCATTCTTACATTCTTGCATTGCTATAAGTTACATGAGAGTTGGTAATTTATAAAGAAAAGAGGTTTAATTTGCTCATGCTTCTGCAGACTGTACAGGAAGCATGGCACCGACATCTACTCGGCTTCTGGTGAGTCTTCAGGAAGCTTACCATCATGGTGGAAGGGAAGGGGACTGACATGCCACATGGTCATAGCAGGAGCAAGAAGGCAGGGAGGTGCCACGCTCTTTTAAATGACCAGACCTCACTCATCTCCAGAGAGATGGCACTAAGCCATTCATGAGAAATCTGGCCCTACGATCCAATCACCTACTACCAGGGCTCACCTCCAACAATGGGGGTTACAATTCAACATGAGATTTAGAGGGGACATATATCTAAACTCTATCACAATCTGTTGCCTCCAGTTAGATTGTTGATGTGTTCATGGGGAACACTAGTAATGAAATATGTGCCCTACTTACACACAATACAATAACATTAAATAACATTAAAAAGTATTATACTGATTTTTCATTGGGCTAAAATATTACATATTATTTCATACATATACAAACATAATTATTTTTAGAGTCATGCGTTTTACTTTAAGATGTTGGGGTAAGACTAATTTTGAAAGCCTATATGTATTTTTTAACTAAATAAAATTTAAAACTATATATTCTGAAATGTACATATTCTCTACATATTATATTTCAGATAAATGTAATAATATTTAATTAATTAGAAACAATAGCTTTTTAAAATATCCCAAGAAGTAAATTGAAAGCACTCTATAGCATTGTCTTTGAGAAAGCATTTCATCATTATTTTTTCTTACTGATGAGGGGTAAGAAAGTGTGACCATAGGGTAAAATAATAAGTAGTACATATCAATTAGATGATCTATCAAAAAAATTGTAGGTTTTACTAAGAGTGTCCTGTTATTTTTAAAGAACTTTATAAACTCAACATCATTGTGTCTATGTTTGTTAGATGATTCATTCAAATTATTTTCTATGGATGGGTGACAATTGAACAGTTGTCTTAATGGCAGAACTCTGCTCAATCAAGGCCACCAAGTGTCACTATTGTTACTAGGAAACATAACACTTTAAATACTTTTTTTCTGTTTAGCACAAAAAAGATTAAAATACAGTTTAAAATTTTGCATCTATACTTTCACAAAAGTTAAACCTCATCTTCAGATCACACATGGCAATTTTGGCTAAAGTAGTATTTTTGACAAGAGAATTGGTATTTGCTAATCATAGATTTATTCAAAATATCAATACTAAAAGCCTAATTTTATTGATGATATACTACCTTAGGGATATATAATCATCTCTGGAAGTCAACATTTTACTAGAACCATCTGAAATTTGAAAACAAAAAAACTCAAGCTATAACGAAATGACAGCTAGTGCTCATCCAGATTTTAGCAAGTATCTGGATGTTTGGCATCACATATGAAAGTACCAGATGGTTGACTAGATTTCTCACTTTTCATTTGGATGTTTTTCCCAAGAGTTTCATTCAGTTTTAATGTTCATTCAGGAAGACAATTTGTGGCATTTCAGGAAGACAATTTGTGGCAGACACATAACTTCCAGGGATATTCTTATCTTCTATTAACAGAACATGAGTCATATTTGGGCATGCCATCTTTCAGCAGATTAAAATAACATTAGTACACAATCAAATTATGTACATATTTGTGTTTTCTGATCAGAGGAAAACACCAAACTGTTCCTCTCTCCCTCTCTCTCTCTACTCTGACATTCAACAGAGAACACTCCTGTGACCAGAGGTGTGTGGGTGATTCCCTACACACCAAACAATTATCTCGTGGACACCATCTAGTTGTTCTACAATTTATCTCAACGCTGACACTATCTACCTGGAGTTAGAGTCAGATCCCGCAAATTAAAGGGGCAGTCCCACAAGACTGCCCCCATTTCAGATGCCAATAGCAAGCCCAAGATTGTGTGATCTGTGCTTCTGACCAAATGGCTATAAATTGGGGATTCCTATGACCCCATTCTTAGGTTCATTTCCTAGAATGACTTACACAATTCAGGAAAACACTTTACTAATGTGTACCCATTTGTTATAAAGGATATTAGAAAGAATATAGGTAAACAGCCATATGAAAGAGGTGCATAGGACAAAGTGAGAAGGGGTGAAGAATTTCCATGCCCTCTCTAGACACATCATCTACCAGGCATCACCACAGATTCAGCAATCTGGAAGCTCTCTGAACTCTGCCTGCCTTTTTGGGTTTTTATGGAGGCTTTGTTACCTAGGCATGAATGAACATGTAAAGACATAGGACAAAGGTCCATTGGTAGTCATCTCAACCTTAGCTTCTTTCTCCTCCCCAGACATTGAGGGCGGGGATGATAGTCCCAACTCTATAATCGTGATCTTTTTGGTGGCCTGCTCCCATCCCGAAGTTATCTGAGGCCCCCAGCCACCAATCTACTCATTAACATTCAAAAGACACTTTTATCACTCTGGAGATGACAAGGGCTTTAAGGAGTTGTGATCCAGAAACCAGGGACAGAGAGCAAATATCCATCTCTTATTATTACATCACAATATTATACTTGGTAACCATTTTAAACTTAACCTGTGCCTTACAAAATCTCAAAATACAAGTTAACTACATTTTAGGTAATACTTAGAATCTGAACAATAGTGGGCACTCAATAAGTGTTTGATATATGTATAGTAATGTACCTTAAAGACAGGAATATCTTCTGAAAATTCATCATTAGGTGATTTTGTTGACGTGCAAACATCATTCATGGAGTGTGCATAAGCAATCCTAGGTGATATAATTTATTACTCTTAAAGCATTAACCAGTGCAGCATGTTACTTTACTAAATAGTGTAAGAAAGTACTAAGACAATGGCAAGTATGTGTGTGATAGGAACTTGTCAGCTCCATTATAACCAGTGGGACCACTAGTGTATATGTGATCTATCATTGAGTGAAACATTGTTATGCAGCTCATGATTATATAAACAACAATAATTAAAGATAGTTCCAAAAAACCTATAAACCTAGAGCTCGTAAAGGGGAAAACTTATAAAAATATGGACAATGATCTTTGAAGGAAATCTGAATATTTGAAACACCTCATAACTGAAGATGTGTTATTTAGTCTGATTTGCATGATTTGTTTCTCTGTTCATACTAGATAATCATCAACTTTCTTTGTCCGCTTTGCGCTGTGAGGTAGTAGGCATGACATGAAATACAACAATAGGGGGATATTCCATTTTACCTTCTGGAGTATTGACTGACAGCAACTGGATTGGGATATTTTTTAACACATAAAATGAAATGTTAACAGTTTATACATATTGTTTTTCATGGGAATAGAAGTGATGGAAAGTCAGCTCCCTGTTATGTCAAAAGCCATTAAATGTAGATGTATTAATAAACAAGCTAGCAAAATTTAGAGTGTGTTTGTATAGAAATGCTCATTTAGGTTACTGAATAAGCACTAGAATTGGGAAACCTGGTTCTGGGCACGACATTAAATATTTCTAAGTGTCCGTTTCCTTGTCATCTTTATCATGTACTTGGGACATGCATGCATCATTTATAAAATATACAACGTCTGCTGAATGCTTGTGAAAGTTCTTTAAACAAACCCACCATTCAAGGATAAGATATCTGTCATTAATATGGAAGATTGCATAACTTTCTGCACAGGAGATTCGACCTAATTTCCCTTTAGACTAATTCTGAAACAGCCCACACATGCTGATAGGGAAGTATCTACTTTCATGAAGAAGAGCTGCTGATGGGGTGCAGGGAGGCAGCTGACTGGTAGTTCTCTCCAGTCAAAGGCAACCTTGCAGTGGTAGTCATAGTAATTGGCTCTTACTGTATGCTTAGCTACCTATCTTACAATGTTACATTTTGTTAATGAATCATTGATACTTCTGGTTAGCTCCCGAGGTTTGGCGTCACCCTATTGGCAGACAGGAATCCCACATTTTAATTATTTTGGCTGTTAACTCATCAGCTATGTTTTTGGAATTGTTAACTGAGGAAAGGAAAAAGTACAGATTGGGTTTTGATGAAATCAACACTGTAGAAAAGAATTGTGTAAGGCCTTTTATTGTGACCATCAAAAATTACAAATTTTCTCGTTCATGAGTGGAGTAGCAAACGCAAGCTGCTATTTAAGGACATTTAATCAGTATCTGCTGTAAAAACTCATAGTTTTTATTAGAAGTGGAAGCTGGGTCTAGTTTATTTGAAAACAAAAAATGTAAAATACCATGATCTAATCCTTGGAGACCCAAGAATGAATACAAAAAATAATATGCCACTGGTGAATACAAAAAATAATATGCTTCTGGTGTTCTTAAAAGTGAGAAACAAAATATGTCAAATAATATCAGTGATAAATATTAAATAAAACCATTAAAATGGTCAGATTTGGATGTGAAAGTCAAGAAAATGAAATGTTCGAATTTGCCTATTTTTTATTTTTTATTATACTTTAAGTTCTGGAGTACATATGCAGAATGTACAGATTTGTTACATAGGTATACATGTATGTACCCTGGTGGTTTGCTGCACCCATCAACCGATCATCTACATTAGGTATTTCTCCTAATGCTATCCCTCCCCTAGCCCCTCGCCCCCCAACAGGCCCCAGTGTGTGATGTTCCTTTCCCTGTGTGCATGTGTTCTCATTGTCCAACTCCCACTTATGATTGACAACATATGGTGTTTGGTTTTCTGTTCTGGTGTTAGTTTGCTGAGAATGATGGTTTCCAGCTTCATCCATGTCCCTGCAAAGGACATGAACTCATCCCTTTTTATGGCTGCATACTATTTCTTGGTATATATGTGCCACATTTTCTTTATCCAGTCTATGATTGATGGGCGTTTAGGTTGGTTCCAAGTCTTTGTTATTGTGAAGAGTGCTGTAGTAAACACATGTGTGCATGTGTCTTTATAGCAGAAAGATTTATAATCCCTTCGGAATATACCCAGTAATGGGATTGCTGGGTCAAATGGTATTTCTAGTTTTATATCCTTGAGGAATTGCCACACTGTCTTCCACAATGGTTAAACTAATTTACACTCCCACCAACAGTGTAAAAGCATTTCTGTGTCTCCATATCCTCACCAGCATGCTGTTTCCTGACTTTTTAATGATCACCATTCTAACCGGCAGGAGATGGCAACTGAATGTGGTTTTGATTTTCATTTCTCTAATGACCAGAGATGATGAGCTTTTTTTCATATGTCTGTTGGCTGCATAAATGTCTTTTTTTGACAAGTGTCTGTTCATATCTTTCACCCACTTTTTGATGGGTTGTTTGTTTTCATCTTGTAAATTTGTTTAAGTTCCTTGTAGATTCTGGGTATTAGCCCTTGTCAGATGGATAGAAAATTTTGCAAAAATTTTCTCCCATTCTTTAGATTGTCTGTTCACTCTGATGATAGTTTCTTTTGCTGTGCAGGAGCTCTTTAGTTTAATTAGATCCCATTTGTCTATTTTGGCTTTTGTTGCCATCTTTCCATTAGCCATAAAGTCTTTGCCTATGCCTATGTCCTGAATGATATTGTGTAGGCTTTCTTCTAGGGCTTTTATGAATGGTTTTGCCTAGGTTTTCTTCTATGGTTTTTATGGTGTTTGGTCTTACATTTAAGTCTTTAATCCATCTTGAGTTAATTTTTGTATAAGGTGTAAGGAAGGGATCCAGTTTCAGCTTTCTGCATATGGCTAGCCAGTTTTTCCAACACAATTTATTTAATAGGGAATCTTTTCCCATTGCTTGTTTTTGTCAGGTTTGTCAAAGATCAGATGGTTGTAGATGCGTAGTGTTATTTCTGAGGTCTCTGTTCTGCTCCATTGGTCTATATATCTGTTTTGATAACAGTACCATGCTGTTTTGATTACTGTAGCCTTGTAGTATAGTTTGAAGTCAGGAAATGTGATGCCTCCAGCTTTGTTCTTTTTGCTTAGGATTGTCTTGGCTATGTGGGCTCTTTTTTGGTTCCATATAAAATTTAAAGTAGTTTTTTCCAATTCTGTGAAGAAAGTCAATGGTAACTTGATGGGGATTGCATTGACTCTATAAATTATTTTGGTCAGTATGGCGATTTTCACGATATTGGTTCTTCCTATCCATGAGCGTGGAATATTTTTCCATTTGTTTGTGTCCTCTCTTATTTCCTTGAGTAGTGGTTTGTAGTTCTCCTTGAAGAGATCCTTCACATTCTTTGTAAGTTGTTTTTCTATATATTTTATTCTCTTTGTAGCAATTTTGAATGGGAGTTCTCTCATGATTTGGCTCTAAGTCTGCTAGTGATGTATAGGAATGCTTGTGATTTTTGCACATTGATTTTGTAATCCTGAGACTTCACTGAAGTTGCTTATCAGCTTAAGGAGCTTTTGGACTGAGACAATGGGGTTTTCTAAATATACAATCACATCATCTGCAAACAGAGACAATTTGGCTTCCTCTTTTCCTAATTGAATACTCGTTATTTCTTTCTCTTTCCTGATTGCCCTGGCCAGAACTTTCAATACTGTGTTGAGTAGGAGTGGTGAGAGAGGGCATCCTCTTCTTGTGCCAGTTTTCAAAGGGAATGCTTCCAGTTTTTGTATATTCAGTATGATAATGGCTGTGGGTTTGTCATAAATAGCTGTTATTATTTTGAGATACATTCCACCAATACCTAGTTTACTGAGAGTTTTTAACATGAAGGGCTGCTGAATTTTGTCAAAGGCCTTTTCTGCGTCTATTGAGATAATCATGTAGTTTTTGTCATTGGTTCTGTTTTTGTGATGGTTACATGTATTGATTTGTGCATGTTGAACCAGACTTGCATCCCAGGAATGAAGCTGACTTGGTGGTGGATAAGCATTTTGATGTGCTGCTGGATTCAGTTTGCCAGTATTTTATTAAGGATTTTTTCATCAATGTTTATCAGGGATATTGGCCTGAAATGTTCTTTTTTTGTTGTTTCTCTGCCAGGTTTTGGTATCAGGATGATGCTGGCCTCATAAAATAAGTTAGGGAAAATTCTCTCTTTTTCTATTGTTTAGTATAATTTCAGAAGAAATGATACCAGCTCCTCTTTGTACCTCTAGTAGAATTTGGCTGTGAATTTATCTGGTCCTGTTCTTTTTTTGGTTGGTAGGTTTTAATTGCTGCGTCAATTTCAGAACTTGTTACTGGTCTATTCAGGGATTCAATTTCCTCCTTGTTCAGTCTTGGGAGGGTGAATGTGTCCAGAAATTAATTTATTTCTTCCATATTTTTTAGTTTATATGCATAGAGGCGTTCGTAGTATTCTCTGATGGTAGTTCGTATTTCTGTGGGATCAGTGGTGATATCCCCTTTATCATTTTTTATTGCATCTATTTGATTCTTCTCTCTTCATTAGTCTGGCTAGTGGTCTATTTTGTTGATCTTTTCAAAAACCCAGCTCCTGAATTCATTGATATTTTGAAGGGTTTTTCACGTCTCTATTTCCTTCAGTTCTGCTCTGATCTTAGTTATTTCTTGTCTTCTGCTAGCTTTTGAATTTGTAGTCTCTTACTTCTCTAGTTCTTTTAATTGTGATGTTAGGGCGTTGATTTTTGATCATTCCTGCTTTCTATTGTGGGCATTTAGTGCTAAAAATTTCCTCTATACACACCTTTAAATGTGTCCCAGAGATTCTGGTATGTTGCATCTTTGTTCTCATTGGTTTCAAAGAACATCTTTATTTCTGTCTTAATTTCATTATTTACCCAGTAGTCATTCAGGAGCAGGTTGTTCAGTTTCCATGTAGTTGTACAATTTTGAGTGAGTTTCTTAATCCTGAGTTCTAATTTGATGGTACTGTGGTCTGAGAGACTGTTGTGGTTTCCGTTCTTTTGCATTTGCTGAGGAGTGATTTACTTCCAATTATGTGGTCAATTTTAGAATAAGTGCAATGTGGTACTGAGAAGAATGTATGTTCTGTTGATTTGGGGTGGAGAGTTCTGTAGATGTCTGTTAGGTCTGCTTGATCAAGAGCTGAGTTCAAGTCCTAAATATCCTTGTTAATTTTCTGTTTTATTGATCTGTCTAATGCTGACAGTGGAGTGTTAAAGTCTCCCACTATTATTGTGTGGGAGACCTGTCTAAGTCCCTTTGTAAGTCTCTAAGAACTTTCTTTATGAATCTGGGTGCTCCTATATTGGGTGCATATATATTTAGGATAGTTAGCTCTTCTCATTGCATTGATCCTTTTACCATTATGTAATGCCCTTCTTTGTCTCTTTTGATCTTTGTTGGTTTAAAGTCTGTTTTTTCAGAGACTAGGATTGCCACCTCTGCTTTTTTTTTTTTTTTTTTCTTTTCATTTTCTTGGTAAGTCTTCCTCCATCCCTTTATTTTGAGCCTGTGTGTATCTTCGTACCTGAGATAGATCTCCTGAATACAGCACATCGATGGGTCTTGACACTTTATTCAGTTTGCCAGTCTGTGTCTTTTAATTGCAGCATTTGGCCCATTTACATTTAAGATTAATATTGTTATGTGTGAATTTGATCCTGTATTATGATGCTAGCTGGTTTCTTTGCCCATTAGTTGATGCACTTTCTTCATAGCATTGGTGGCCTTTACAATTTTATTTGTGTTTGCAGTGGCTGGTACCAGTTGTTGCTTTTCATGTTTAATGCTGCTTCAGGAGCTCTTGTAAGGCAGGCCTGGTGGTGACAAAATCTCTCAGCATTTGCTTGTCTGTAAAGGATTTTATTTCTCCTTTGCTTATGAAGCTTAGTTTGGCTGGATATGAAATTCTGGGTTAAAAATTATTTCTTTAAGAATATTGAATATTGGCCCCCATTGTCTACTGGCTCGTAGAGTTTCTGTTGAGAGATCTGCTGTTAATCTGATGCAAATTAGCCCATTTATATTAAGAGTGGTTAACTAAAAAAGAAAACAATTACTCTGGTAAATTATAAAACCATTCATTTCTGAAAAAATGATTGAACTGTCAGTAAAATCCAGCAAATCACCTTAACCAGTTAAACAAGAATCAATGTACACTCTTCTTGATTCTTGATCCCAAACCTCATACAATCTGAGACTAGGTTTGTTCACCTTTGTTTCTTTAACAGCTCACTGTCTTAGTCTATTTGACCTGCTGTAACAAAGTATGATAAACTGGGGAGCTTATAAACAATGGAAATTTATCTTTCACAGTTCTGAAGTCAAAGATCAAGGCTCTGGCACATTCAGTGTCTGGTGAGGGCCTGCTTTCTGGTTTAGAGACGGTACCTCCTTGCTGTGTTCCTCACCTGGCTGAAGAGCAAGGCAGTTCTCTGGGGTCTCTCTTATAAGGATATCAGTTACATTCATAAGGGATCTACCCTCATGATCTAATCATTTTGCACTGGCCCCACCTCCTAGTACTGTTACATTGGGGTTAATGTTTCAATGTAGGAGTTTTGGAGGAGACACAAACATTAAGATCATCACACTTACATATTTGGTTCTCCTCTTAACCATTGCTGCTTTTGCTTAATGCATGCTTATGTACTTGCAGAGCTCCAGCAATAATCTGCAACTGCTATTTCTGGTCTCCTGGCTTGCACTTCATATGTCAGTCCTTCTCCTAAAACCATATCCATTCAGTTTTCTTGTTGCCTTAGTAATGGGGAACTTGCATACAAATTCTTTAGTGATTTTTCCCCTGACCATTTTTTTTTAGATCTTATTTGCTGCCCCCTCTCCACCCCCTTTTAGTCAACCTCATTCTTCCTTAGTCCTCTCTGTGACTTTCAGCATATCAGCCAAGTGGAAACACTCATAACTTCCTTCTGCATGCTGTGTTCCAATGTGATCTGTGCTCTGGTTGCTCTTCTGGAGTGAAATTATTCTTCCATCTGATTACTTGGTGAATATTTACTACAAGGCCAGACCACATAGACAATCTTTTTGCAAAGGAAAGACCAGCCATATGTATGTCCCCTATTTTTTCCATTGTGCTTTGTAATTATGTTCTGCACTTACTTATTTCAGTTTCTGTCTCATACTTTCATTAAACACATTTCTATCAAGCATTTTCTATGTGCAATATACTACCTTACTCGTTTTTGTGTTTCTGGCATTGAGCATAGTTCCTGGCATGTAGTAGATACTGGAGAAAAAATAATGCTTGAACTGAGAAAGGAATGGTGACATCAGTTCACTGGTCACAAAAGAGAGTAGAATGTGACATGAGGAAGGCAAGAGATATTGCCAGAGATTTAGGCAAGAGTCTGGTCTTGGATAGCTTTGCTTATGTTGCTAATTATACAGATTGATTTCTGTAGGCCTTGGGGATAATTTTCCAAAAATGTGAGTGATATTACATGGAGCCTTTTGGAGACATCAGAATGGTAGATGTATTTGAAGTGGACATGTTGGAGAGAGAGTGTGGAGAAGCAAATTGATGCAGAGATGTAAGGTAAGACAAGAAGCAGATGCATCAGTGAGGAGCCCACTGCCATATTCTAGGTAGGAGGTAATTATGCCTAAAGTAGAGTAATGGCGGTTGAAAAGGAGAAGAAAGAATCATATAAAAACCATATTTAGGTGGTCATAAATTCATGTGCAAGTGTGTGCTTTGTTAGAGTAACTGGGACCTAGAATGAGTCCCCAGTTTCTAGACTACTGGGAAGGAATGCCTTTATATAAGATTGCAAACAAAGGAGGAATGGCAGGTGAGGAGAGGAACAGAGTTTGGAAAATGTTGACATGCCAGCTGACTTACTTATGCTTGTGGAATCACCAGTTGGGCATTTCTAGTAGACAATAAAGCACTGTTGTTTAGAGATCATGAGAAAGAGCTAGGGTAAAGAAAGAGAACCAATGTGCATAGAAGAAATTGCCTGGGTATAATTTAAAATGTGAGAAGAGGAGGTGGAGAAAATAGCCTTAAAGAATATATTTAGAGGGGAGAAAAAAGAATAGAGACTAAGAAGTCCCCTATTCTGCCAAAGTTTGAGAATCCAGAAAATATTGCTTTCAATAAAGCAAGAGAAGAAATATTTTTAAATAACTGTGTGGTTTATAACCAATAAATAAATAAATAAACTCTGTAAAAAAAAGAAATGAAAAAAAATTTACTTAGATTTTGACCGTTAGGCCCTCTGAGATTTAAGAGAGTAGTTTTAAGGGAATGGTTAGACTATTGTTCTTATTTAATGGGTTGAAGTTCAAATGAATGTCAAGTGCTAGAGACAGCAAAATTGTATTTTCTAATAGTATTGCTGTTAATAGAAGGAGAAATAGGGTGATGGCTAGGGGTTTAGGTGTGTTAAGGGAGTCCTGGGTAAGGTCAAGGGAGATTTTCTTCTCTGTTCAAAGTGCTGTGTTCACCTTCATATGCTTTTAACTGCTCCTTCTCTCTCTAATTTGCTGGTCTTATTTCCTAAAGGCATGACAGATTATTTTCCTGTGCAGTCTTATTTATTTCTCTAGTAGCTCTTCTTTCAGAGGTGTTTCTCCCCACCCAGCCCACCATGGCTTTCTTCAATATAAACTTCTATCTGAAAAATAAAAATTCATCTCAAATTATTATTTCATAGTGTAAACATTTACACTAGGATAACTTTTATTTTTTTTTTGAAACAGGGTTTCACTCTGTTGTCTAGATTGGAGTGCAGTGGCATGATCTCAGCTCTCTGCAATCTCTCCCTTCCAGATTCAAGTGATTCTCATGCCTCAGCCTTCCGAGTGGCTAGGATTACAGGCACGAGCCTGGCTAACTTTCTGTATTTTTAGTAGAGAAGGGGTTTCACCGTGTTGACCAGGCTGGTCCCAAACTCCTGGCCTCAAGTGATCTACCCACCTTTGCCTCCCAAAGTGCTGGAATTACAAGCATGAGCTGCCTTGCCCAGACTACACTTAGACAACATTTTGGCAGTACTAATCTAGTAGTCACAAAATGGAACTTGCCATTACTGTCAAGATATTTGATCTACCACCTTTGTTACTTTTCTGATTTGGGATAGTAACTATCCACTTCTGCCAAGTCACTGGCCCCTTACCTGTTCTTTGTAATGGCTTTTCTGTCTGTCCTGTTCTTATGTTTTCTTGTTGTCACTGCCTTATTTAGTTTCTAATATTCCTTGCTAGCATACTATGATTACCCCCTGATAACAATCTTAAAAATAAAAAATCAGAAAGATTTGCTGGCCTTTAATGCATTATTTTGATTATACCTCTTTTTTCTTTTTGAGACAGAGTCTCACTCTTGTCACCCAGACTGTAATGCAGTGGTGGGATCTCAGCTCACTGCAGCCTCTGCCTCCCAGTTCAAGTGATTCTCCTGCCTCAGCCTCCCAAGTACTTGGGATTATAGGTGCCTGCCCCCATGCCCAGCTATTTTTTGTATTTGTAGTAGAGATGGGGTTTTGCCATGTTAGCCAGGCTGGTCTTGAACTCTTGACCTCAGGTGATCCACCTGTCTCCCAAAATAGCCCCCCAAAGTGTTGGGATTACAGGCATGAGCCACTGGCTTATACCTCTTTCTTATTCAAAAACCTTGATTGGTTGACTATGTGTAGTATTATGTATGTTAATATTAACCTCAAAAAAGTTAGCTATATCCAATGATGAAAAAAGGTTTGATAAGTAACTTAATCAGCAAAGAATCATAACCTGGAGTTACAGAATTAGGCCTTGGAAGAACAGCAAATGACTCAAGGCTTAAATAAGCATCTATTTAAAAGAAAAAAATAGGTCTTAAATAACAGTCATTTACCTGTAATCACATTATTAAGTAAAAAGAATTACAAAAATTTCCCTTCTGCTGATAATTAGATATGTTTCATTTGATTAATTCATAAAAACCTGCCAGACAGTCCTTACTGTCAAAAAAAAAGTGTTAAGATGTGTGTCTGCGACTATCTGGCTCTTCACTCTTTGCTATTTTAAGTTAGTATTCGTGATCTCCAAGACACAGTCATCTGAGTTTAGCCTTCAAAAATATCTGGCTAAACAAGCCCATGTCTAGTTACAGTCACTTCCTCTCCATTCCTACTATTTCCTTTAGACTTAAACTGCAACATCAGCTCCTTCCTGGCTGGGTTTCTAGCTTGACAGCTTTCAGACTTGACCTATAATATTGGTTCTTTTCTGTATCTGTAGCTTGATGACCTTCAGACTTGAACGGAAGCATTATCTCTTCTCTGAGTTTCTACACTGCCAGCCCACTCTATAGATTTTGTGTAGGCCAGCATCCTTTTAATCACATGAGCAGTTTCTTAAAATAAATTTCTTTCTGTATACATACACACATTCTATTGGTTCTTTTTTTCTGGAGAATCCCAGCTAAGACAGATTTTTGTACCAGGAGTGGTTGTAGAGGGACCAGTATCTTAGAGACATGTTTTCTGAATTGATTCTAGGTTTCTGGATTAGGATCTCTAATCCTATTAGATTTAAAGACATTCATTAATGTCTTTATTCCAGTCATAAGTCTATAATGTGATGTGTCAACATAGATGTGAAAAATGTCACCACTGAATACTCCTAATCAAACATTTGTAAGAGGCAAAGGTATGAGTAACAATGTATATGATACCTTTAAACATTTTTGTCATACTAATGAGTAAGGAGATTGACTGCTTGTTCCTAATGCTTCTGGAGAAAGTGGGGAAAAAAATAATAATTTCAGGGATTCGAATTCCTAACTCAAGTGCTGTACAAATGACTTGAAAGCATGTACCCTGAAGGAGATCCTTATCTCCTGTAGCTGCAGGACTAGGATTGCTGAAAACTAAACCTAAAATCTCATTTTTCCAGTAGCTAAAGTACAAAATAAATTACATTCCCATATGTCTGAGTACATTTTCCTGCTGTTATAACAGAATGGCACAGACTAGGTAAATCATAAACAACGTAAATTTATTCAGCTCATAGTTCTGGAGGCTGAGAAGTCCAAGAATGTGGCACTGGCATCCAGTGAGGGTCACCTTATGGCAGAGGGCAAGAGGCAGAAGCAAGTGCTTGAGACACAGAGAAGCACCAGGAGTTAGACTTGTTTTATAACAACCTTCTGTGATGATAACTAACTCACTCCTGTAGTAATGACATTAATACATTCATGAGTGCTTCACCCTCATGATCAAGTCACTTCTTATTAGGCCCCAATATTGTTGCATTGGGAACTAAGGCTTCCACACATGAATTTTTGTGGAAGACATTCAAAGCACAGCACCAACCTTACAGGGTGTCTGTTGTTAAAGACTAGGAAAGAATGAGATTCTAAAAGTTGGAATGAGGACATATGGGAAGACCCTGATGAAATTGCAAATACTGAGCCTCTAAATTCTGACGAGCCTTCTTTTCCAGTAGAAGCAGCCTTTCCATCCATATTTGAGGAGATCAGTGCCACATTGCCTGTGGAAATGGTAATGACTTCCCCTGAAGCAGTTGCCTTGCAAGAGAATGCTGATTCTTCTTATGGCCACCCACATAATCCATCCTTGCTTCTAGACCTATAACAGACTCAAGTCCCATCAGGTTCCTAAAGTGAGTTGGGATGTTTCACCCATGAAGAAGTGTGTTGCATTTCAAAAGATCTAATTTATTTTTCTAATTTATACAGATAGAAATCCTAAAAATATGTGTGGGAATGGATATTAAATGTGTGGGATTATGTTGGAAGGAACATAAAGAAAGAGCAGGTTGAATTTATTCATATGGGTCCACTAAGCAGAGCTTATGCATTTAACACTACAGCTCAGGAAGGTAGAAAGAGTTAATGTGTTTCCAGTTGTGTGCAAGATAGTTGTGTCATGTTAGAGGGAAATATGCCCTCCCTTTAACAGTATTCACCCTGGAAGGTTGGTACTTTGGTTGAGATGTTTCCCCAAAAGTTCATGTGTTGAAAACTTAATCCCCAAGGGAAAGTCATACTGTCTTTATCTGGAGATTAAGTATGGTTTAAGAAGATGCATACGAGTAAAAGTTTATAACAAGTGGTCTTGTGATGGTTAATTTTATGTGTCAACTTGGCCTGGGCCTTAGTGCCTAGATATCTTGTAAAATATTCTGGAAATTTCTGTGGGGCAATTTTTGATGAGATTAACATTTAAATTGGTAGGCATATTAGTTAGGATTCTCTAGAGGGACAGAACTAATAGGATGTGTGTATATATATATATATATATATATATATATATATATATGAAAGGCAGTGTATTAAGGAGTACTAATTCACATGATTTTGAAGTAAAGGCCCACAATAGGCTATCTGCAAGTTGAGGAGAACCAAGGAAGCCAGTAGTGGACGAGTCCTGTCTCAAAACCTCAAAAGTAAGGAAACTGATAGGGCAGCCTTCAGTCTGTACATGAAGGCCTGAGAGGCCTTGGCAAACCACTGGTATAAGTCCAAGAATTCAAAGTTGAAGAACTTGGAGTCTGATGTTCGAGGGCAGGAAGCAACCAGCACAGAAAAAAGATGAGGGCCAGAATGCTCAGCAGGTGTGCTCATTCCATCTTCTTCTGCCTGCTTTTTCTAGCTGCACTGGTAGCCAGGGGATGGTGCCAAGCCAGATTAACGGTGAGTCCACCTCTCCCAGTCCACTAACCCAAATGTTAATCTCTTTTAGCGACACCCTCACAGATACACCCAGAGACCATGCTTTGCATTCTTCAATCCAATCAAGTGGACACTTAATAC
The DNA here is from genome assembly GCA_963574635.1 of Cheracebus regulus. NCBI lineage: Eukaryota > Metazoa > Chordata > Mammalia > Primates > Pitheciidae > Cheracebus > Cheracebus regulus. Next base: position 4,898 of record CAUYQU010057386.1, on the reverse strand, counting down.
TAACCATCACAGTGGACCTCAAGCAAAGCAGAGTGCTCTCCATAATGTGGGGAAGGGGAGCATCATTCAGTCGGTTGAAAGCCCAAATAGAACAAAAAAACTGACCTCTCCTGAGCGAGAGGGAATTCTGCAGCAGATGGCCTTTGGACCTATACTACAGCACCCTCTTCTCTGGGTTTCTAGCCTGCCAACCCACCCTGAATATTTTGGACTTGACAGCCTTCTTAATCTCATGAGCCAATTAAAATAAATAATAACAAGTGTGTGTGTGTGTGTGTGTGTGTGTGTGTGTGTGTGTGTGTGTGTGTGTGTGATCTTTATCCCATTGGTTCTGTTTCTCTGGAGAACCCTGTCCAATATGCTAAGCAAGAGATTTTGCCACCAGGTAATGCTATATACAGATGAAGGTAGGCACAGGTTCACCATACGTAAAATCTAATTTGTTCTGGGACAATAGTCACAAGATCATGTTTGTAAGTCAAGAATTTTCTGTATTGGTATTTGCTGTATTATTCTCTGGCCTTGCCTTTTCAATCCATCTTGCACAATGCAGCCAGAGGAGCTTTTTAGAAGCACAAATATGAAGATTTTATTACCTCCTTTTGTAAAATCATTTAATAACTCCACCAAACCTTTTGAAAAATTTAAACTCATCAGTGTGTTTCATGACTGTGTGTGCCTCTCCTGTCCTCATACCCCGTGATCCCGCTGAGGGCAGCTATCTGTTATGTTCTATGTTCACCAGTGATGTATTTCCACTTGTAGCCCTTTTTATCTCCCAGCTGTTGCCTTTGCCTGGGACATTCTACCCTGATTTTTCTGCTTATCTTTCAAGTCACAGCTCAAGCCATCCAAAGGACATCCTTTACTTCTTGTTTTGGCTAACACTGAATGTTTTTTATTCTGCGTCCTCACAGAGCGGTTATAGGCAAGTAGGGCCCATGGAATATTGATTTCCCTCTCCTATCCTATCTTTCCATATCCAAACCTACACCCTGTACTAGAAGTGGTGACCAGTACTTATGTTTACCGCTGCCTAGGGACACAACATGGACACCAGTCTCAACCAAGACTATTTCCAAATATGTCTTACTCTTGCTTGATCAATCAGAGACAATCCATATACCACTAAAACAAACAATAAATTTAACAAAGGCATTCTGTAGGTGGCAAAGACTTATGAAAAACCATGACAATAGAGCAAATAAAAAATGTTTTCAACTTGAGCAATGAGAATTAGATTATGTTAAGAGAGAACTGCTGATATGACAAAAGAGTTCACAGTGAATTGCAAGTATCATCAAATTAGATTGTAGAACTGGGATCTCTGATGATCCTCATTCAGGAAACTTGAAAGTGGGGAGTTATCTGTACATTATTCATTCAGATGCTTTGTAAGGTTTCCTCCTGCTTTTTTTGTTAATAAATCTGTTTTTCTCTAAGAGAATGACGGCTCTCTTAAAGGAAAAGAACAGTGCCTGAAAAGATGGATCATTGAAGAAATATTTGTTGAATAAATGAAAGCATGGAAGCAGACAATAAAGGCTTACCTAGTAAGCCTGTGGTTGATTGCAATAATAATTGAGAATCAGCAAAATGAGCCTCAGTAATCTCCAGGGTGGAGAGAATTAAAGGAATGAACATTTCCCTGTCTCCTATTGATCGTCTTCTCTTGTCCTGCCTTGGTGAGAGGCACTTAAAGTTATTTCATTCGACCTTGATGACAAATATAAGAGGTAAATATTATTATTTTCATTTTATAGATAATGGGTATCAGTCTCAGAGGAGCCAAATAACTGTCCAGAATCTCGCATCTAGTCATAGCAAAGCTCCAAAGCTCATTCTCTTTCCAGTCTGTGTTTAAAGACAGGCTCACACCTGTGCAGTCTGTAACTCAACTTGAATTGATCCAGTTAGAGCTCCCTGATGCTTCTGCCCTCCAGCCTTTTGTATCTACTATTCCCTGCCTCTCTGTCATGTCTTATCTCCTCCATTCTCCAGCACTTTAGTAAAATTCTTTTCATCAAGCAGCTTAGCTTTATCCCTGTGTTTCCCAGTCTCAGCATGACTGACATAGTGGGATAGATAATTCCTTCCTGTAGGGAGCTGTTCTGTGCTTGTAGGATGTTTAGCCACATCCCTGGACTCCACCCACTAGATACCAGTTGTGACAAACAAATATATATCCAGGTCTTGCTAAGCATCCCCAGGAGTGCAAAACTGCCCTCAGTTGAGAATCCCTGCTCTGGTGTATCTTTCCCTACATATTAAAAAAAAAATAAAATATTTCAGAGGCTTCCTTGAAAACCATGGCCTTCCTTGGTTATCTCTTATCTGCAGTTAACTATATATATATATTTCCTTAAGTCCTCTTTTTCATACTTTTCTTCATATTTTTAGTCCTTTGTTGTAATTAACTTTTCATATAAGTAACAATTTCTTCAACTTTTCTAAAAGCATCTTTGAAATAAAAAATAGTCCTTACTAAATTGTAATAAGCCCTTGTATTTTCCACATTCAACTATTTGATAATTTGATTGCATTGGGGCATGAGAATTTGGATCAATGTATGATGTGAAATTACTTAAAATACCTCATGAAGCTTAGCAGCAGCTCAAGTCACACCAGAGACTAATGACAGACATCACCCACTGTTCAATTTCCATCTATGTAACAAATAATCTCTTAAACAACACAAATTTGAGTTTCTATCTAGTTTCTCTATTGGAAAAAAACAAGAGATAAAAAGTTGAGGGGAGCTAATAAGTCCTGATTTATATATCAGTGCAAGTTAAAAGTCATTGTTTGCCAGAAAAATATATAAGAAAGACATTTTGTAAATCTGCATGTTATTTTTACATTATTAGATAATGCATTAATTTTTCAACATTTTCTAACATCTTTCAAGTGCTTGGGTTTTGCTTTATTTTAGAAATCTTGAGTTTAAGTAGAAATTGTGATATTGTAGTCTCATAAATCACCTTAAGTATTGTTAATTTGGTGAAAAGTCTTTCAGGGCAGGAATAGAAGACCTGTATTAAGTTTATTGATTTAATTTAAAAATGTTAAATTATGGTAAAATATACCTAACATTTACCATCTTATTTTTTTATTTTTGTAGTTTTTAATTTCTATGGGTACAAAATAGGTATACATATTTCTGGGGTCTATGAAATATTTTGATACAGGCATGCACTGTAATAATCATATCACAGTATGAAATATTTTGATACAGGCATGCACTGTAATAATCATATCACAGTAAATGGGTTATTTATCACCTCAAGCATTTATCATTTCTATGTGTTACAGGCATTAAAATTATACTCTTTTATAATACAATCTTAATAATTTCTAACTCTGCCTCTCAGTAATGCAAGGTATATTCACACTGTTGTGCAACCAATATCTAGAACTCTTGTGTAAGTACCCATTAAACAACTTTTAATAGGTATATTCATAGATCTTCTTTGAAGAAATGTCCTGTTCAAGTCTCTTGCCCATTTTTTAAAATTGCATCATCTGTTTTTTATTGTTGAGTTGCAGGAGTTCTTTATATGTTCTAGATGTTGATTTATATGTTCTTGCTCTGTTGATTGTTTCCTTTGATCCTCAGAAGTTTTAAATTTTGGTATAGTCCAATTTATCAAGTTTTACTTTTTCTGTCTATGCTTTTGCCGTCAGATTCAAGAAATTATTGCCAAATCCGATGTCACAAAGGACATCCATTTAATTTATCTTGCTTACAGAATCTAGAACTCATAAAATACTTTCTTGTTAAGTGACTGAATGATTTCAAAATTAATCACCAACCAAATCTTCAGTTTCCCTACTATAATTCCATAATCTCTATGCATTGTTTTTTATTGTAAAAACTGGGAGAGTTCTATTTTTCTCCTTCTCAAATGATCTTTCCCTCTCTGCTCTAGCTATTGTGTTCTTTCACACAGTACATACTCTTTATTTTCACTTAATCTTATAAAATTAGTGCAGTGGAGAGAGATCCAAGATGGCCGATTAGCAGCAGCTCAGGATTGTAGCTCCCAGTGAAAGCACAGAGAGCAAGTGGACGCTGCAATTTCAGATGAATTTTTGTTGCCCACAAACTGGGAGATTCCCGGCGGAGAAGCCACATGGGTTGCCAGCGCGACTCTTTTGGTCAGCGCAGCTGTTTTGCCGGTGCCCCAGCTCGGCTCTTCTTGGTGCCGAGTATACGGGACTGGGTGCCCTTTGAGTCGGGCTCGGCTGGTCCCATCCCCACAAGGAGAACAGCAATTGACAGCGCTGAGGACTGAGAGTTTCATAGCAAGCCCAGCTGAACCCGGGAAGACCTAGCTCTGTGGGGAAGGGGCGTCCACTGAAGGAAAACTAAGAAACAGAAAAAACTTCATCACTAACAAACTGGACATCCACTCAGAGACCCAATCTGAAAATCAGCAATTACAACGATGACAGGTGGATAAATCCACAAAAATGGGAAGAATCCAGTGCAAAAAGGCTGAGAACACCCGAAATCAGAATGCCTCTCCTCCTACAGGGGATCGCAGCTCCTCATTAGCAAGGGAACAAGGCCTCACGGAGAATGAGTGTGATGATCTCACAGAATCAGGCTTCAGAAGGTGGTTAATAAGAAACTTCAGTGAGCTAAAAGAACGTGTTCTAACCCAATGCAAAGAAACTAAGAACCTTGAAAGAAGATTTAATGAAATGCTAACGAGAATGGACAACTTAGAGAGGAATATAAGTGAATTGATGGAGCTGAGAAAAACAACACGAGAACTTCGTGAAGCATGCACAAGTTTCAACAGCCAAATTGACCAAGCAGAAGAAAGGATATCAGAGGTCAAAGATCAACTCAATGAAATAACACAAGGTGAGATTAGAGAAAAAAGGGTAAA
>CAUYQU010057384.1:0-22872 GCA_963574635.1 Cheracebus regulus | reverse complement strand
AGCATGGGGAGAAATGCCAGATATAGGTGAAGGGGAGGAAGGCAACAAATTACACTGCCACATGTGTACCTATGCAACAATATTGTATGTTCTTCACATGTACCCCAAAACCTAAAATGCAATAAAAAATAAAATTTAAAATAAATAAATAAATAAATAAATATATTTATAAAATAATTTTAAAAATTTAAATGGATCATAGATCTAAATGTAAAACATAAAATTATAAAAACTCTTAGAAAATAACACAGAGAATCTGGATGATCTTGGGTTTGGCCATAAATTTTTAGATAGGACACCAAAGGCATAATTTATAAAATAAAAAGTAATAAGCTAGGCTTCATCCAAGTCAAAAATTTCTACTCTGAAGTCTGGATGCAGTGGCTCATGCCTGTAATCCCAGCACTTTGGGAGGCTGAGGCGGGCAGATCACCTGAGGTCGGGAGTTCAAGACCAGCCTGACCAATATGGAGAAATCTCATCTCTATTAAAAATACAAAATTAGCCAGGCATGGTGGCGCATGCCTATAATCCCAGCTACTCGGGAAGCTGAGGCAGAAGAACGTCTTGAACCCAGGAGGCAGAGGATGCAGTGAGCCAAGATCATGCCATTGCACTCCAGCCTGGGCAACAAGAGCAAAACTCCATCTCAAAAAAAAAAAGTCAGACAGTTGAAAGGACACTTCTCATGGCCCAAACCCCTGTGGAATGTTTCACTTTGACCAAGGTCTGTGAAATGGCAGGGGGGCTTACAAAATGGTGCAGTTTGAACTAACAAAATAAATACCAAAACTCTTAAGCGTCTGTTTGGAACACACAGGTGCTTCTGTGACCCACATTTTCCCTGATGGGTCCTCCTCACAATGGCTCAGTAAACTTGGATGATTTGACACTTTGCCCTGGTCATGTGGTGGTCAGTGGGGACCTGGTCGTCAAACACATGGTCAGTGGAATAGTCATTGGGGGCCTTGTCTGTGGTGACCTGGTCAGCCAGAGTCTTCTCAGTGCGGGCCTGCTCAGGGGAAGCCCGGCCAGCAGGGCCTAAGTCAGTGGGGTTGTGCTCAGTGAGGGACTGGTCACTGAGGTCTATTCAGTATGAGCCTTATCTGTAAAAACCTAGTCAGTGGGCCGGGGTCGGTGGCTCATGCCTGTAATCCCAGCGCTTTGGGAAGCCGAGGCGAGTGGATCACCTGAGGTCAGGAGCTCGAGACCAGCCTGGCCAGCATGGTGAAACCCCATCTCTACTAAAAATTCAAAATAAGCCAGGCATGGTGGCTCATGCCTGTAATTCCAGCTACTCAGGAGGCTGAGGCAGGAGAATCTCTTGAACCCTGGGAGGCAGAGGTTGTAGTGAGCCAAGATTGCACCACTGTACTCCAGCCTAGGTGACACAGCGAGACTCCATCTAAAAACAAAACAAAACAAAACAAAACAAAACCTAGTCAGTGGGGGCGTAGGGAGTGGTGTTTTGTTCAGTGGAGACCTGGTCTCTGGGGGTCTGGTCAGCGGGACCTGAAGGGTAGAATCTAGTTAGTAGGGGGTGGGGTGTTAGCACCTGGTCAGTGGGAACCTCATGATTATGGGCTACTCAGCTGAGGCCTGGCAGTGTGGCCTGGTCAGTCAGTGAAGTCTTTGCCATTGGAAGTATGACCAGTGTGGCCTGGTCAGGGACCCCGGTCCGCAGGATTTGGTTATCTGGGACCCGGTCAATGGGGATGTGTTCTGTGGGGACTATATCAGCAGAGGCCTGGTCATGGGGGGTGTGGTCAACCAATACAGTACCACTGAAGGACTCCCTCCAGCGGGGCCATGGTCAGTGGGGCCCTGGTCAGCAGAGGCCTGGTTGGAAGGGGCATTGTTCGCAGTGACCTTGCCATTGAGCTCCTGGCCAGTTGGGACCGGTCAGCAGGGTTTGGGGTCAATGGGGCCGGGTCAGCACAGCTGCGGTACTGCAGGCCCGGTCTGTGGGGGCCTTGTCATGGTGACCTGGTCACTAATGCCCTGGAAGTGTGGGCCTGGTCATCAGAAGCCTACTCACTGGGTGTTGGTTAGTGAGTGTGTGGTAATGGTGCTCTGTTCAGTGGGATCCATTCAGTGGGGGTCAGGTCATGGAAGGTCTGGTCAGTGGGGTTTGGTCAGCAGGGGACTGTTTAGTGGGGATCTGACCAGGAAGGCCTGGTCAGCAGAGGCTGGCAGCTCTTAGAGCCTGGTCAGCAGGGGGCTGGCAGCTGGGGCCTGGTTGGTGGAGTCCAGCAGTTGGGGGGTGGTCAACATGAAGAGGAAAATTGAATAATAATAGTCGTCTGTAATTGCTGCAGAGTAAAGTTTACTGTGTTGTGTTCAATATCAAACCTAACCCCAGCTCTGCTTGGAATGAGCTAACTCCCTGTACAACCTGCCTTATCCGTTCTCCCCACGTTCTCAGCAGAGTCCCCAGGCATCTCAAGACTCCTGTTTTTCCTGCAGACCAGCTGCAAGGTCACAGGGCAAGATCACACCCAAAGAACATGCAACATGTTTCTCAAAACGCTATTTTCAAATGTAACGTACATCACAAGACATATTACAAATTAACGAATTGTTCTTTTTTCTGGCTTCTGGAAACCTGTTAGCTGCTACATCATCCTGGATGTATAAAAAGTCAAGCCCTGTCTCTGTTAGGTGCTCAGCCTTGGGTTGCTGGTCCGCTGAGCCGGTGTCCACCTCAATAAAATCCTCCTGTTTCACGCATCAGTCTCTTCCGTCTACAAAATATTCTGCAACAGACAGGGGTCTGCAGCTGGGGCAAGGTCAGTGGGGATCTGATCAGTGAGACCTAGTCAGGTCCTGTGGTTGGGGCATGGACAGCGAGGGTCCAGTAGGTGGGCCCTGGCTGGCTGGCAGGGGTCCCGCAGTTGGGGCCTGACAAGTGGGGTCTCGAAGCTAGGGCCTGGGAAGCAGAGATCTGGCAGTTGCAGTCTTGTCCGTGGGGGTCCAGCAGGTGGGGCCTGGTCAGTGAGTCTCAGATCAGGGTGGCCTGGTCAGTGAAGTCTGTATGTTGGGGCCTGGTCAGCAGGGGTCTCCTAGTTGGGGCCTGGTTGGAGGGGGTCCAGCAATTGCGGCCTGGGCAGAGGGGACACGACAGCCGGGGACTGTTTAGCGGGATGTGGCAGCTGGGGCCTGTTTGGCAGGGATCAGCAATTGGGGCCTAGTCAGTGGCTGTCCTGGGAGTTGGGGGCTGGTCAGTAAGGTCTGGCAGTTGGGGCCTGATAAGTGAGAGTCTCATAATTGGGGCCTGGTTGGAGGGGATCCAGCAGTTGGGGGCTGGTCAGTGGGGATCGGATCAATGTGGTCTAGTCAGTGAGGTCTGGCAGTTGGGGCCTGGTGTTCAGCAATCCAGAAGTTGGGGCTTGGTCAGCAGGAGTCCAGCAGTTGGGGCCTGGCTGGGGGGATGTGGCAGTTGGGACCTGGTTGCCGGGGATACAACCACTGGGGCCTGGTCAAAGGGGGTCCAACAGCTGGGGGCCCGGCCAGCAGGGCTCTGGCAGTTGGGGCATGCTCAGAGGAGATTGGGCAGTTGGGGCTTGTCAGCTGGGATCTGATTGGTGAGATCTATTGGGGGGGGTCCATCCGTTGGGGCCTGGTCAGCGGGGGCCTCGTCAGTTGCAGCCTTGTCACTGTGGCCTCGTCAGTGGGGTCTGGCGAGCCAGGGCCTGGTCTGTGGGACGCAGTCAGCAGGACCCGGTCAGTCCGTGCCTTGTCAGTGGGCCCTGGCCAGTGCAAGCCTTGGTGATCGCAGGCCAGGGGTTTGTCCTTGAAGCCTCCTTCTGTAGGGAGAGGTACACCAGTCACAGCACCCTAGTGGGCTTCTGGGTAGAGGAGGTGAGAAGGCACATTGAATCTGGCTCTGCCATGCAGACCTGGCACTTTACACAGTACCCAAGTCACCCCTAGGGGGACACCTGCCCTCTGCCCTCTGTCCTATGCCCCTGCCCCATCTGCCTCCCCAGGACCACCCAGCATAGAGAGCGCAGAGGCTGGGGAGCCCCCATGGGTGCTCTGATGCTGGCCACAGGCCCTGGGGCGACAGTGACAGGGACCCAGATGCAGGCGCGAGTAAGGCAGCCAGGCCCAGCTGGAGGAGAGATGTGTTCACCCACACACATGCATGCTCACATGCACAAACTGCACACATCTATGTTGACCATTCGGGAGGCAGAGGACACTGCTGACTCTGGTCTCTGCTGACCCAGGCAGGGGCCCATTGTGACAGGTGCCTCGTACCCACGCTGTTGCCATGCCCAGCCCCCTCCGCCCGCCTCTGTGTCGTGGAACAGTTGGAGACACAGCGGTGTCTGTAAGCGGCTGTGCACAGAGGACCCTTTTCTAGGTGAGAGGCACATCTCAGCACGGCTGCCTGATCAGACTTAGGAAAGTGCGACCTGCTCTCTTCCCTGCTTCTGGCTTGGGGACAGTCACTACCTGGTGGGCAGCAGCACTCAGTGGGTGCCTGTTCTGTGCTGACCTTGTAGACGGTCATCTCCTTCATCCTTATGGCATCCCCGAGGCGGCGGGGAGGGCGGGGGTGCTGTCCCCAAGTGTACCCACTGAACAGGTGAGACGCCCGAGGTCAGAGGGGCAGTAACTGGCCCAGAAACCCAGACGTGATGCTGGGCCGTGCTCTCAGCCCTGCCCTGTGCCAGGCTGAACTCAAGCCTTGACCTCTGCGGCCTCCCTGTCCTGGATTGCACATTTGCATATCTGCCTGGGGTTTCTGACCCCAATGGGGCTAATCCTCGCCCTGGAAGAGCCCCCAGGACGGAGCCCCTGTGGGTGGAGTGGAGGGTGGTCCTCTGTCCAAGTCTGTGCCCTAAGGTGAGTCCCCACAGGAGGAGATCTGGTCAACCCAGACTTCAGGAGCAATCAGTGGGGGTTACTGTGGGACCCACTGGACACACGGGGACCCTTGTCTGGGAGTGGGGTGGGGAGCCTTCTCTTCTTGGGCAGTTGTGGAAAATGAAGGACCCTCAGAGGGCTGGCTAGAGGGTGATGATCATTCATCCCGTTCGCCAGGTCTGGGGTTGTTCCCCACGTGGCCCTTTCTCTGTCCTCTAGAGGCCTCGTGTTTCCTTTGCCCCGACTGTTCATGGGAGGGGTCCCTCTGGGGTTCTCCAGGACCAAGTCCCAAGTTCTCTCGTTCTTTCTTGGTGACCCGGGAACACAAGGCCCCTTCCTGCACTGACGGCTCAGAAGGGTGGGATCCACGATCCCTCTGTGAGCACAGAGGGCGGCTCTGGCCCAAACCCAGCGCCCGCCTGTTTGCTGCCGCTATTCTTGACTCGGCTTCACTGGCCAAAGGGAGTGGAGGTGGAGTGAAATGAGCAGTCACGAGCTGTCTTGTTCCCTGCAGGAAACGGCATCTTCGTGGTCCCTGAGTGTTCACGGAGGCTGAGCGTATGGAGCTGTCTGGTCCTTGATCCCCATCTGCCTCCAGGTGCCCGGAATAGCGCATCACGGGCCCCTCTCCATCAGCAGGGGGATGCAGTCCCTCCCCTGTGGGCCTGTCTTGGGGCATTTGGGAACAACAGGCCTCTGCATCGAGGTCCCCCCATTCTCAAGTCCTCAGGAAGGAGCCCACCTCTGGTCGGGGGCAGAGACTCCAGAGACCCCAGCAGGCATAGGGCTGCTGGGTCCAGCCCCTTTCACCCAGGGCAGAGGTGGCATGGGGCTCACCTGGCCGGCGGAGTCTCAGAGCTCCTGGGAGCCGTCCCGGTGTTCTCTGAAGGGCTCAGGTGCAGTGAAGGCTTCGGGCAATGTTGTCTCACAGGGTGGACATAGAGGAAGACACGGCTACCCTGCTTGCACAGGAGTAGGGGAACATCATTGCCAAGTGTGAGCAGGAACAGCTCGGGCTGCTCCCTCCAGGGAAGGAGGCCTTGCCTCTCCCAGTGTGCCCTGGTGGGAGGGTCCTGGGCTCCTTTGGGAAGCAGGAAGGGAATGGGTTTGCCCATGCCTTTGTGTCCCGACACCCCCCACCTCGACCCCCTCACTCTAGACCCCTCTGGGTCGCAGGGACGTTGACGGGGCCCAAGGATGTGGACAGTTTACAAAGTTACCAATTGTGTTGGGAGTCTGCAGTGAGTCCTCTGCCCCCGCTGCCCGCCCACCACCAAACTCACCTCAGGGATGAGTTTTGATTTTAGAAAGGCCTCTCTGAGACAGGACACATCTTCCCGGTTTGGCCCAAACTTTTTTTTTTTTTGAGAGAGAGTCTCGCTCTGTTGTCCAGGCTGGAGTGCAATGGCGGGATCTCGGCTCACTGCAACCTGTGTCTCCCAGGTTCAAGTGATTCTCCTGCCTCAGCCTCCCCAGTACCTGGGGTTACAGGTGCCCGCCACCACACCTGGTTAATTTTTTGTATTTTTAGTAGAGACAGGGTTCCACTATGTTGGCCTGGCTGGTCTTGAACTCCTGACCTTTGATCCGCCAGCTCGGCCTCCGAAAGTGCTGGGATTACAGGCGTGAGCCACTGCCTCTGGCCACCAACCTTCTTTCCAGTGTAGGAATTCCAGCTGGATACCCTGCAGGTGGTCAGCAGCATGTCACAGCTGCGAGGCTCATCTAGGGATCTTGGAGGAGCAGGTGGGGACGGCGAGGCTCTCAGCAGAGTGATCTCAAAGGCAGCATGAGAGTAGGGGCAGCCTGAGGGTCTGGCCGACGGCCCCCTTGGGCCCTGCCTCAGTGAGACCCACAGATTGTGACCATGGGGCAAGGGGGTGCCTGGCCCAGCCTGTGGGCAGTTATCCAGTAGGTCTCTGAGGGCTCGGGGGGCCCAGCTGAGCTGCCCTATGGGGAGGGGTGTGGGGGCAGTGAGGGTGGAGGGAAAGATGAGCACAGAGTCAGCCAGGGCATGTCAGGGTGAGGCCAGGGAGGCTACAGGCCACCTGCCTTGGTGCTGAGAGGGGGCCTGGGGCCTGGGAAGGGGAGCCCAGCCTGGAGCCTGTCCCTCGGGGGCCACAGGACGGAGAGAGGGAGGAGCCTAGGGGAGGTTGGGTGGGGATGATGGCACGGGAGGTGCCACTTCTGGGACATGCCTGAATGCTGCTGGCCTCGGGTGGAGCTGATGGTCTGGGGTGAACAACACCTGGGTGGGGCAGGGGGCAGCAGCTCACCTGGGACCCCTTAGCAGAGGGGCCTCGGTCAGTCCCCAGGGCTCTGCATGGCCCTCTGGAGACCCTGCCTCCCTGCTGGATCTGGATCTGTTAGCACAAAGGCAGAGGGCAGATCAGGAAGGCCAAGTCGGGGCAGGCAGGACAGTGAGGGGACAGCCAGGGGCCCAGAGTGGCTCAGAGGAGGCCAAGGACCAATGGATGGACAACAGCAGCCCCCAGAGCCAGCTGAGGATGGAGATGGGGCTGTGGGGCCATCCCGGCTGCCTGCGGGGCCCTTGCTCACCCTCGCCACCTCTGGTATCTCCCCAGCAGCGCTGGGCAGCCCAGGGAGCAAGCCGTTAAGGTGGGCATGTGGATGAATTCAGGTCCCTCGCTCGAGGGTTCTGACAGATGAGGGTCAAAGAAGGGCCAGGCTGGCCAGAGAGACAGTCTCTGGGCTGGACTGGATGGGCAAAGTCAAGGAACTGGCAGGGTCGGCAGCCGGGGTGCAGGGAGAGGCAGGTGTACGCGGGAAGGTCGGGTCATGCAAGGGCCCCTGGGGGCGTCAGGTGGGACAGGGCTAGGGTGCGCCCTCCATGCCCTGGGCAGGTCCCGGGCCAGACTCCCTGGGCCCCAGCCTGGTGATGTGGTCAATCCCTTGGGAACTGCTGTTGGGCCACACCCACCCCATCTCAGGGCTGGACTTTCTCAGCTCCCGCAGAAGGCACTGGCTCAGCCCTCGAGGGGCAGCCCCATTGTACAGCCCAAGCCTCGCCCTCGCCAAGCCCCAGGCATCCCCTGTTGGGTGGGCCCTGCGTTCCCTCTTCTCCCAGGTCCCAGCCCTTCCTAGGTGCCAGCTGGCAGAGAAGCACCCATCCTCCCTTCCCTGTGGGTCCCCTGGACTGAGACCTGGGTTGGGTGGGGACAGGGCTGGTTTTTCCCTGGGTCCTGCTGGTGGGGGAGGAGGAGGACAGCTCCCAGTCCGGCACAGTTCCTCAGCTCTGCCTGGGTTGCCTTACAGTGAGACAAAGCTGCCACCCATCAGTGCCCTGGAGGAAAAGGTAAGAGCCTCGCCCTGCTGCGTGAGAGGCTGTTCCAGGGACAGGGGGACTCGGCGGGTGGTCAGCAGCCCTTGGGCCCAGGCGGTGGTGAGTGGGAGCAACAGGCTGTCCCTGGGAGGGGTGGCAGTTCCTGCTGGCCCTGAACCCCAAGACTCTGTCCCTGTGGTAGTGTGACCAGATGCCAAACTGAGAACCACAGTCGTGGCTCAGCAGTCTCTGCCCACTTGTGCCAAGACCTCCCCACTGGAGGCTGGGACCTGACCAATGCCCAGGGTGTCTGTGACCTGAGGATGGCATGTCCCAATTCACGAGGCCAGGACACCGGCACCCGTTAGCAGGGCATGGTGGCAGGTGCCTATAATCCCAGCTACTCTGGAAGCTGAGGCAGGAGAATCGCTTGAACCAGGGAGGCAGAGGTTGCAGTGAGCTGAGATGATGCCACTGCACTCCAGCCTGGGCAACAAGAGCAAAGCTCCGTCTCAAAAAAAAAAGGAAAGGAAAGAAAACTGACATGCATGTAAAACCTGCATGCCATGTTCACAGCTTGATTCATCATTACTCACAGCCAGAGAACTTTCGACATGGGATAGGGGAGAAAGGGGGCATCCATGCTTAGAACAAAAGACCACTCAGCCAGGCGTGGTGACTCACACCTGTAATCCCAGCACTTTGGGAGGCCGAGGCTGGCGGATCACAAGGTCAAGAGATCAAGACCATCCTGGCTAACATGGTAAAACCCTGTCTCTACTAAAAATACAAAATTAGCAGGGCATGGTGGCATGCGCCTATAATCCCAGCCACTCAGGAGGCAGAGGCAGGCGAATTGCTTGAACCCGGGAGGCGGAGTTTGCAGTGAGTCGAGATCGTGCCAATGCATTTCGCCCTGTGGGTGAATCTTAGATGCATTTTGCTGAGGGAAAGAAGCATGCCCGATAGTGTATTACTGCAGGATTCCAACTCACAGGCCATTCTGGAAAATGCCAAACCATAGGGATGGATAACAGGTGAGGATGGCGGGGGCTGATGGAAGGGGAGAGACCAGCTGCAGAGGGGACACCCTGGGGACTGGGAGGGCGAAGGAGCTGCTCTGGGAGGTGCCGAGGTGGTGGGTGGGAGACTCTGCACATTGGTTCGGAAACGTGGAACTGCACATCCCAAAGACTGAGGTTTCAAGTGTGCAAGAAAAGGGGAGAAAAAAGTCAACCAGAGTGACTGCACACCTGGGATATTTGCATTTCACTGAAAGTGGAATTTTTTTTTTTTTTTTTTTTTTTTGAGATGGAGTTTAACTCTAGTTGCCCAGGCTGGAGTGCAGTGGTGCCATCTCGGCTAACCGCAACCTCCGCCTCCCAGGCTCAAGCAATTCTCCTGCCTCAGCCTCCCAAGTAGCTGGGATTACAGGCATGTCCCACCATGCTCGGCTAATTTTGTATTTTTAGTAGAGATGGGGTTTCTCCAGGTGGTCAGGCTGGTCTTGAACTCCCAACCTCTGGTGATCTGTCCACCTTGGCCTCCCAAAGTGCTGGGATTATAGGTGTGGGCCATTACGCCAGGCTCAGTGAAAGTGGATTTTACCAGAAATTTCCTATTTAAAAAAAAAAAAAAAAATCAGCCGCTCTGAAAAGGTCACTGCTTATTTGACAGATCATTTGAACCTGGAGTTGGATTTGTCATCAGGGTGTGCAGACAAAATGAAACAGCATCTGCCTGAAGCAAAACTCTCTTTTCTCTAGGCAGTAGGATTTCTTTCCTGTCCTGCTGGCCTCTTCTGCACCTAACCCCATGAGTATTCCCAGGTCACATTCTCATATTCACAGGCATGGGTGTCTCGGGTGAGGGGTGTCATTGCTTCTTTAAAATTCAGCATTTGCAGCCGACCAAGATGCCGTATGCCGTAGGTAGGACTCAAGCTCACTGCTGGCTTGGACATCCCAGCAGGAGAAGTGGGGTCTCAAAGATGTCAAAATAATATGGAAAGAGGTCAAGGCTGTCATTACTCGCAGCATTACAGAGCAAGTAATGACGCTGTCCTCCCAGACTTGTCCCAAAGCCCCCCAGACCTTGGCAATGTCCCAAGACGGCCCTCCCAGGAGACATTTTGAACAAGTCACCAAAGTGCCTGACGGACATGGCTCTTGTCACAAAATGAGTTTGGATCCGAGAAGCCCTCTTCTGCATCAGAAAATTGGCAGGGGTCCAATAGATGCTTGGTGCTGCAAAGAAAAATCTGCACTGAGACAAAGAATCTTTCAGCAATGCACCTTTTACTTCTGGACTGCAGGAAGGGCACCTCCGCTAGCCATTGTGCCACGAGAGTACAAAGAACAAAGGGAAAACGCACAAATTTACTCCTTACACATTTGGAGTCGTCCTTACTGCTGTGTCTGATCTCCATTGGCTGGAGCCAGACCTCACAATCTAAACCAAAACCCGACTGGCTAACAACTTAAAACTTTTCTTTTTTTTTATTTTTTATTTTTATTTTTTTAAGACAGGGTTTCAACTTGTTGGTCAGGCTGGTCTTGAACTCCTGACCTCAGGTGATCCGCCCGCCTTGGCCTCCAAAGTGCTTGAATTACAGGCGTGAACCACCACGCTTGGCCAACTTAAAACTTTTCTGAACAGGTAAAAGCAATGGAGAGCTGGGACATGCCTGTGAGCATGTCCAGCAAAGATATCTTGGTTCAAATACAAGGACATAGAATGTACTACGTGTCTGCAAGCATGGCATGTCTAACAGCTACATAGGAGAGGGCTTAACAAAGTTATTAACACACTTATGACTTATTCTTTAACAGGGAAACTTTAAAAAGGAACTTTTCTACTTCCGACAGTCCCCTCCACCCTAACCCTATCGGATCCCTTCCAGCTGACGGTTCCACATGTTGCGGGATTGGGCTCTGATTTCGTGATGGGTCAGGGGCTTCTCAGGATTCTGTAGTTCAAATTGTGCCAGCCCACCAGAAGCACGTGTTATTAACGTCCTTGCCAAAGATCCTGTGACACTTGGTGAATGGACAGTCCCCTCGACTCCTTCCCAGAGGCCTAGGTCCCATGGGCCAGGGGGAGAGGGGAGACTTGAGCCCCTGGTGAGACTGGCAAGAGGCTCAGTCCTGGCCAGGGACATGGAGTTCTCCATGGCTTTGGACTTGAATTTCCTTTTCCTGACCTGGAGCAGGGGCTGGGCTCGGGCTGAGCAGGTCTAAGGGAAGTGTGTCCCGGGGGTTCGTGCCGGAGGGTAGGTGTCAGGGGCATCCCGGCCACCACTTGTGTTCTGTCCCTCAGGGAAGGGTCTGCAGAGGCACCAGGAATAGGGGAGTTTTGGGGGCAGGCCCCAGGGGGGCCCTGAGGACTTCTGCTGCTTCCATCAGGACAAGGACAAGCTGCGTTCCCAGATTTCCATGTTTACGCTGACTCCTCTGGTGCCTCATAGATGAAGTAAGCAGGCACTGGGACCCCCAGCCCAGGGACCCTCCCGCCTCGCAGTGCCTGGCTCCCCCAGCCCCGGGATCCAGCTCCCCCAGGAGGACCTGGCTCACCCCCACCTGGCAGGAGGCATAGGTGAGTACCCGCAGGGCACACAAACCAGGCAGTGCCCCAGAGCGGACATCCCCCCACGGAGGCTGAGGCTTAGCCACATCCCCACTGAAATGAGCCTCTCCCAAGAGGACCTGCAGGCCCTCTTCCGACCCAGCCTCACAGGGGAGTGGGGTGGGGGGAGCCCCCAGTTCAGAAGGGCCAGGTCCTCCCACGCCTGTTGTCTTCACAGACATCCTTGGGGCTCACCCAGGTACGTTCTGAAGACACACAGCCAGGGTGAGCATGTCCTGATGGCACACATCCTTCAAAGTTCACAGACTCAAGTCCTGGTGTGCCCAAGGCCAGGCAGGGAACCACGTGGGACAGACGGCACCCTCACAGTGTCCCCATCACCCTGTGCTCCAATCTGAGGGATGGGGCACCAAGAGACCTCTCAGACACCAGATACTGAGCCCAGCCTCGATATGACCCAGGTGAAAGGCGGGTGAGCACCTCCCTGCCCCAGCCTGGCCCTGGCCGTGGCCTCCTGTGCACAGCTGGACCCCGGGGGTGACCCGAAAAGGACAGGACACTGCCCCGTGGGAGGGGGCCATGGTGGAAACAGTGTGAGGACAACAGCCTCTCCCAGGGACCCCTCCCAGCCTGATGCCTGCCCCGTCCCTAGAGCTCTCATGAAGCTGCCCCAGTCTAGCCTGTGGGAGTTCATTCGGGACCAGTTATTTCATGCCTGGGCCCTGGAGGATGCCACAGTGCTCGGGCACCTTCAGATCTCCATGGGGGTACTGATGAGGAGATGCTGGGTCCTGCTACCCCGATGTGGGCCCCAGCACCAGGTCCCCTCCTGAGTCACCCTCTGGGGCAGTTGGTGGTGGACGGGGCCCAGGCCCCTACAGCCCCACTACCTGGGCCTTCCTCCTGCACCTCTTCTTCCCCCTCTAAGAAGCTTCTGGAGGCTGGGTGCAGTGGCTCATGTCTATAATCCCAGTACATTGGGAAACCAAGTGGAGGGATCACTTGAGGTCAGGAGTTCGAGACTAGCCTGGCCAAGACGGTGAAACCCCGTCTCTACTAAAAATACAAAAAACTAGTCGGGGGTGGTGGCAGGTGCCTGTAATCCCAACTTCTCAGGATCCTGAGGCAGGAGAGTCACTTGAACCCGGGAGGCAGAGGTTGCAGTGAGCCAAGATCGCACCATTGCCCTCCAGTCTAGGCAATAAGAGTAAAACTCTGTCTCAAAAAAAAAAAAAAAAAAAGCTTCTGGAAATAAGCCCGCGTGTCCTCGGGGCAGGTGCTGAGCACGTGTGTGCTGGACATCTTGCAGATCAGGCGGGGGCCAGGGAAAAGACTCTTCTAAGCCCCACGTCTGTCACCTTCCACATTGTCCCTCTCTTGCCCTCGAAGCTCTCTGAAGGGCACTGGAGAGGCCGGACCCATCCGTGCAAGCCCACAGCCTGATCTGCAGCACCCACAGCCTCCGAGAGCAGCAGGGGCCTCTCACCCTCCAGCCCCCTCCTAGAGCATCCAGACAACAAGCCTTGAGCCAAGGAGTCAAGAGAATCAGTGTCCCTGGCCCAGGGAGGCTGGAGGGAGAGAACACGGGCAGGAGCCCTGGCCCAGAGCCACAACCAGGAGTTCGGCCAGGTGCGGAGATGGTCCCTTCCTGGCATGCAGTGGATGGCCCTGGAGGGCAGAGGGGACCCCATGCCTGGGGCCATTCATCTCACCCACTGTGGAGACAGCCCCAGTGGGAGGTGGCAAGGGGGCCAGGTGACAGCAAAGGCCTCTCCCACCTAAGTTCTGAATCAGGGCTGCATCCCAGCCGGCACAGCCCTGGGGTGAGAGAGAGAGGCAGGAAGCCCCAAGCCAGCCCAAACCCTAGGGGCTGTCCTAGGAGCAACCTGAGGTGCCCCACCAGCTCCCCTGCCCCAGCCTACACACAACTGTCACTCCAGGATCGGCCACCTGCAGCAGCGTCCACAGTGTCAGATTCGGGGGTGATAGAAATAGATGCTCGGTGCCACAAAGAAAAATTACCACTGAGACAAAGGATCTTTCAGCAACACAATTTTTACTTCCTGGGCTGCAGAAAGGGTACTCTCACTAGCCATCTTGCCATGAGAGTACAAAGAACAAAGGGAATACACACAAATTTACTCCTTATGCATTTGGGGTCGTCCTTACTGCTGTGTCTAATCTCCATTGGCTGGAGCCAGACCTCACAGTCTAAACCAAAACCCCATTGGCTAACAATTTAAAACTTTTCTAAAACAGGTAAAAGCAACAGAGAGCTGGGACATGCCTGTGAGCACGTCCAGCACAGATATCTTGCTTAAAGTACAGGGACACAGAGTGTGCTACGTGCCTGTAAGCACACAGCATGTCTAACAGCTACACAGGATAGGGCTTAAATTAGCACACTTATTTAACAAGAAAGGAAACTTTAAAAGAAACTTTTCTGCTTCCCACAGAAGTCCTGATGGCACACATCCTTCAAAGTTCACAGACTCAAGTCCTGGCGTGCCCAAGGCCAGGCAGGGAACCACGCGGGACAGACGGCTCCCTCACAGTGTCCCCATCACCCTGTGCTCCAATCTGAGGGGTGGGGCACCAAGAGACCTCTCAGACACCAGATACTACCAGAGACCCGGCCCTGTGAGGACCTAATGGGCTCAGTGGAGAAGCTGGCCGCACGCGTTTGCTTTCCTGTTAGCGAAACTGGAGCTAGGGTCCCTGGCACCCATGATTCTGTGAGCACCACCCATCAAAAAGGCCCTCTGTGAACAAGACGGGCTGGCCCTCCCCAGCACACCAGGCCAACTCCAGCAGTGTTACAGGCGGCCCCTCCTGAACAAGAGCCTGTCCTCCCCGACCCTGGACCACCAAGGCTGTCCCTGAGGCCGAGGCCCAGAGGCAGAAGAGGACTTCTGTAGAGCTCGGGGGCGGGGGGGCAGGTAGGCTGTTTTCTTGGGCCCCCCCGGGGGGGCTCAGGGTGTGGCCAGGCTGTTCCTGACTCAGGACAGACCATGGGCTGCCCGGCGGTACCTCCCCTGGAACTCCCTGCCCAAGCTCCGCTGTGGGCCTGGACGTCAGGGGCCTGTGGTTCCAGTTTGAACAGGGATTCTGGACCTTCCACGTGTGACCTGGACAGCCCCAGGACCGTGGGGTGGGATGGTCCATCAAGGTCCTGTAACCTGGCCCTGCGGGCACTTGTGATCATGACCGAGAGGGAAGCCCAGAGACATCACCTGACCCGATGGCACCTGCATCCGACTTCTCTCAGCAGGCAGCGACTGGCACCGTGTGGAGGCTGCCAGGACAGTGCCCGGCCAGCTGCCCCACAGCCCCACAGCCCCAGACGGCTCCAGGGCCTCTGGACGTCATTTTCTACTTTCCACGGTGAAACTCGCTGCCTCAGAGGCCACCAGAGGGAGGAGTGAGCATGGATGGTAATCACGCAGACCGGACCAGCCTAAGGTGCATCCTGTGGCCTCTGACTCAACCTATGAGACAGAGCCCTGATCCCAGGACACTGGGCAGGCCTCAACCGGAGCCCCGTGAAGAGAGGGGCGCCAGGATGAGCACCCAGGGGCGGTGGTGATGCACACCTGGGCACTGCACTTCTCATTGGAGAATCCAGGCCAGATCCTGTAGCAGGTGCATGAGGTGCTGAGCCTGTGCATCCAGCAGGGCTCATCCAGGGCGGGCGCCAAGGGGTCAACAGAGCTGCGGCAGCCACCGCAGCTTCCCCCCAGCCTCGTCTCTGCAGTGTACGTGATCCACGCCTGCTCCCACGCCCAGCCCAGCAAGCCACAGGAGCCCAGGCCCTGCCCCAGCCCCTAGGCCAGCGTGCCACCCAGAAGCTTTCAGGCTGTGCCTGCTGTGCCACCCGCCACCTGGAAGCCGCCTCCTGATGCCTTCCAGCCACTGCTACAGTGATAGTTGTCACCACAACCAGTGGACACTTTCCAGACGGTGGGGGTGCCCTGCAGTCTTCGCCTCCGCAGCTCTTTGGTGGCAGCCAGGCCAGCTGGGGCAGGAACGATGATGACTAGGACGACGAGTGAATGAGCAGCTCCGCGCTGGCGGGCAGGCTGGATGCACGCCCAGCCCCCAGAGGCTCGCTGGGCCTATACCACCATGATCAGTTTGGGATCATGAGATGATACCATTTGCCTTCTCGCTTTTTGAAGTGCGAGTGTTTTTGCGCACACTTTATAGACTCAAGATCCATGAAGAGTCCCGAAGAAGCTGGCTGGCTGGAGCCCGCAGCGGGTCCCTTTTGACTCTCGTAGATCGGGGCTCTTTGCATTCCACCCGCACTATGCAAACTCTCACAGAGCAGCCTTGCAACTCTGTGCCTTTAGGTTCTGCTTAGGTTTGCATTTCTCCCCGCTCCCTTCCTCCTTTCAAAGCCGCAGCTTCTCTGATTGAAAGGGTGGGAGGCTACCACACGGGATGACTGACTCAGGATCGCATCTTGGCCGTGGGAGGGGCGGGAGGACCAGCTGCTAGCAAGTTGCACAGCCAGGTAGATGAGAGGATGTGGGCGCATGCGGAGAGGGAGGACACAGTGCTCATCTCCGACACGATGTCAATTCCCTTATAGGCGGGAGCAGCATCGTCTCTTCCTGCAAGTGTCTTGAAACTCTGCTTGAAGATTTCAGCAAGCGTGTCTTACAAGGAGGAGAGGGAGTCAGTCCATCAGGATTGAAAATACAGAAGTAGTGGCAGCACACACCCGGCTTCAATTCTTAGGAGAGTTTTGGTTTTGATTTTTTTTTTTTTTCCAATTTGGAGAGCTGGATCTACCCTGCTAACTGATTTTTTTTTTTTTTTAATGGATCTACACTGTTAACTGATGGAGACTCCGTTGTGATTCACCGGTTTACTCAAACACTTTTCAGGGATGCCTGTAAATTTCAGCGTTATATGTCGTGAAAACAGGCGTGGGTGGATCTGTTGGTCGCCATTGTGTCTAATTTTTCAAATACCAATGGAAAGAATAACTGGCTTATACTGTGTTTTAAATAAAAGTGTCTACTCTTTCAAATACTGATGGAAAGAATAACTGGCTTATACTGTGTTTTAAATAAAAGTATTGCCGATAAGTCCCCCAGGACATTAAACCTTAAAAATTATTTAAACTCCATGTTTAATACCCTTCCACAAACACTCTTGTGGAAGCTGTTTTTTCTACCCTGGATCTCCCCTCTGGGGTCCCCTTCCACACTCTCTCGTGGAAGCCTGTCTTCCCCTCCTAAACGCCATCTCTCTCTCCTGGATTCCATCTTTCTGGATTCTCTCACTCAGCGTGAGAGTTAGCTGTTTTTTTCTCTCTCCTCCTGTTTCTCTGTCTCTCTAAAAATAAATCACTTTCTACCAACAAAAAAAAAACTATTTTTAAGCTGTTATTATTGTAAGGGAAATACAAGTGGCTGGAAAATACCACAGATATTCAAAAGTTGCTGCATTGAAAGGGCAGGAAGGGAGTCTGACTTGCAATGCCATAATTTCAGTGTTTCTATAGTTACTGAGCTAAATCATATGATTATTGAGTTGACAGTTTCTAAATCTGTCGCCGAAAGGTTGAAGAATCTACTGTTTTTGTGAAGTCACACTTAGGCTGCCTCAGAAATCCCTGGGTACTGAAATGGTCATACAGAAGTAAGGAAGTCAGTTTAAAATGTCCAGTGACTCAAAATTATTAAAGAGTCCAGGCACGGTGGCTCATGCTTGTAATCCAAGCACTTTGGGAGGCTGAGGCAGCAGATTGCTTGAGTCCAGGAGTTTGAGATCAGCCCGTGCAACATGGGAAAACCCTGTCTCTACAAAAAATACAGATTTATCCAGACCAAGTGGTGCACTCCTGTATAGTTCCAGAGACTGGGAAGTCAGGGCTGCAGTGAGCCAAGACGGCACCACTGCACTCCAGCCTGGGTAACATAGCCAGATCCTGTCTCAAAAAAAAAGAAAAAAGATTTTTAAAATGGGTCCACTTCTTTAAAAATAAAAAGTGAAGTAATTTCAGGATGGGCGTATTGGCTCACGCCTGTAATCCCAGCATTTTGGGAGGCCGAGGAGGGATGGATCACCCGAGGTCAGGAGTTTGAGGTCAGCTTCGCCAACATGACAAAACCCCATCTCTACTAAAAATAGAAAAATCAGCAGGGCGTGGTGGCACCCACCTATAATCCCAGCTACTTGGGAGGCTGGGAGGCGGAGGTTGCAGTGAACCGAGATCGTGCCTCTGCACTCCAGCTGGGCAACAGAGTGAGACTCTCTCTCAAAAAAAAAAATTTCATATGGGTTGAATGTTTAAGGGCAAATGATCACAATTTTGATATTTTCTCTATATTTTATACCGTAGGTGACTTAGAACCTGATTTAACGTGGCTTTGCCTTGACCACAAATATGTGGAACTGTAGCCAAATCTGTTGTTTTGTTTTTAAACAACAACCAAAAAAACCTGATTCAGTTACTAGGACTGAAGAAAACTGGGTAAATGAGGGCCCAAGAGGCTAGGTCCCTACGTCTGCCATCCTTGGAAGCTACATTTCATGGTTAGGAAAAGTAAGGAAATAGCCAGGCACAGAGGCTCACGCCTGTAATCCCAACACTTTGGGAGGCTGAGGCAGGCAGATTGTAAGGTCAGGAGATCAAGACCAGCCTGATCAAAATGGTGAAACCCCGTCTCTGTTAAAAATACAAAAATTAGCTGGGCATCGTGATGCGCGCCTGTAATCTCAGCTGCTCGGGAGGCTGAGGCAGGAGAATCGCTTGAACCTGGGAGGCCAAGGTTGTAGTGAGCGCAGTCGCGCTGTTGCACTCCAGTCTGGGCAACAGAGCAAGACTCCGTCTCAAAGGCAGAAGAAGAAAAAGAATAAAATAAAAACTCAGGAAAGGAGATCTCATTTTCTGTAAGGAGGCTCCAAGCTCCAGGGCGGGTGGGCAGGGGAGACTGCCCAGGGCTGCCAATGCGAATGCCTTCATCCCTTTGAAGGCCTCTATCTCGGGAGCAAGGACCCTCTCCTTGACCTCAAGTCCCGGCCCTCGTTGGTTAAAACAGAGTCACTTGTCTGTCTGTATGACTTGCCTGTTTGTGACTGAGATGGTCATATAGAAAGAGGTCAGTTTGAAATATTGGTGAGTGAAAATGATTAAAGAGGCCGAGCACAGTGGCTCACGCTTGTCCTCCCAGCACTTTGGGAGGCTAAGGTAGGTGGATCACTTAAGCCCAGAGCTCTCTGCAGGAAGCCCCACATGCCCTACGGCAGGCGGGAGGAGAGGGCAGCACAACCCTGGCTCTGCGAGACCTCTCCCAACTTCCACCTCCCAAAGACCACAGAGGAGCAGAGGACTGGGGTTCTGGTGACGTCTGAAACGTTCATGGTGGTCGGTGCAAAGCATTCCTGGGAGGGTCCTTGGTCACCTCCGTCCCTGGGTGGCCGGGCTCCAGCGGCCCTTCCTTCCATCCATCCATCCATCCACCCTTCTGTCCTCGCCTCCTTCCAGCATGTGGCACCCCCACATCCTAGGCCTGTGTCACTTTCTTTCCATGGATGCTTTGACCATCTTCCTCTTCTCACTGACTTGGCATCTAGGGGGTTGCTGGTGGAGGAAGGTAACTGGTAAGAAATGACGTACTGAGGCCAGGCCTGGTGGTACACATCTGTAATCCCAGCTGTTTGGGAGACTGAGGCAGGCGGGTTACTTGAGTCCAGGAGTTTGAGACCAGCCTGAGCAACATAGTAAGTCCCCATCACTACAAAAAAAGACGTACGTACTGAGAAACTAGAAAGAGTCTTCATGTGGTCCTCAGCCCAGCCTCGAGGGTCCTGGGCTGGTCATGTCACCGCACCCACGCTGTGTCTCCAGATCCAGACTCCACGAGAAGGGCCTTGGGAAGCCTGGCACACAGGGTGCCTGGTCTGGCAGACATCGCTCCATTCCCCAGACTGCAGCTCGTCAAAAGGTGCAGGCGGTGCCAGGCCACTTCACCGTCCCCTTTGAGATGAGCCATAGGGCCTTGTGGGGGGTGAGCATGAAGCTGTGTGCCTGGAGCCTGAAGCCAGCTGACCCTCCCTGTGTCCTGGAAGGAGGAGCCCTGTCCCCAAAAGACCCCCAGGGGCCTGGCCTGTGGGTGCAGACATAAGGTGGGGAGAGTCTGGGCTGAGTGGGGCCCATAGGTAGGGGACTCTGAGCACCACGGCTGAGGGGCCTGGTCAGTGGCAACCTGGACATTGTGACCTGGTCAGCAGGGGCCTGGTCAGTGGGGACATGGACATTGTGGCCTGGTCAGTGGGGGCCTGGTCAGTGGTGACATGGACATTGTGGCCTGGTCAGTGGGGGCCTGGTCAGTGGTGACCTGGACATTGTGACCTGGTCAGCGGGGGCCTGGTCAGTGGGGACATGGATATTGTGGCCTGGTCAGCGGGAGCCTGATCATTGGGAACATGGACATTGTGGCCTGGTCAGTGGGGGCCTGGTCAGTGGGGCCTCAACATTGTGGCCTGGTCAGCGGGGGCCTGATCACTGGGGACATGGACATTGTGGCCTGGTCAGCGGGGGCCTGGTCAGTGGGGACCTGGACATTGCGGCCTGGTCAGCAGGGGCCTGGTCAGTCGGGACATGGACATTGCAGCCTGGTCAGCAGGGTCCTGGTCAGTGGGGACATAGACATTGTGGCCTGGTCAGCGGAGGCCTTGTGAATGAGGACACAGTCCTTGGGGACACAGAGAACACCTAGTGAATGGGGTTCTCTGACTATGTCCCCAAGGACTGTGTCCTCATTCACAAGGGGGCCTGGTCAGTAAGAATCCGGTCTGTGGGAGGCCTGGTCAGCTGTGGCCTGGCCAGAGGTTCTTGAGTTAAGGACCTAGTCATTTAGCACCTCATTGGTGGGGACCTGGTCAGTGGGCGCCTGGGCAGCGGGAGCTGGTCAGTGTGACCTGTTATTGGGATTCTGGTCTACGGGGACCTAGCCAGTGGAATCCTGGTCACTGGGGTCTGTTCAATAGAAACGTGGTCCGTGTAAGCCTGGCAGTGGTGGCCTGGTCATTGGGCTCCTGGTTAGTGGGGCCTAGTCAGTAAAGGTCTGTTCAGTAAGGGCTTGTTTCATTGGAATTTTGTTAGTTGGGGCCCAGTCCGTGGGGACCTGATCAGCCAGTGTCTGGTTAGTAGGGACCTGGTCATTGGAGTCCTGGGTAGTGGGGCCTGGTCAGTAAAGGTCTGGTCACTAAGGACCTGATCAATCAGAACCTCATCAGTTGGGGCCCTGTCAGTGGGGACCGGGCAATGGAAGCCTCATCAATGGGTCTTGGATAGTGAGGCCTGGTCACTGGTGGACTGGCTGTTGCTGATATCAGGAGACCAGAGAGACCAGTGGGTGAAACAGGAGGATTTTATCTATGTGTACCGGCTCTGTGGATTCACATCTGAAAATTGAGCAATGTACAAAGAAAATGGGGCACTTTTTATACATCCAAGATGACGTAGCAGCTAACAGGTTTCCAGAAGCCCGAAAAAAGAACAGTTCATTAATTTGTACTATGTCTTGTGATGTACATTACATTTGAAAATAGCGTTTTGAGAAACACGTTTCGTGTTCTTTGGGTGTGATCTTGCCCTGTGACCTTGCAGCTGGTCTGCAGGAAAAGCAGGAGTCTTGAGATGCCTGGGGACTCTGCTGAGAATGTGGGGAGAACGGATAAGGCAGGTTGTACAGGGAGTTAGCTCATTCCAAGCAGAGCTGGGGTTAGGTTTGATATTGAACACAACACAGTAAACTACTCTGCAGCAATTACAGATGACTATTATTATTATTTAATTTTCCTCTTCATCGTCAGTGGGCACTTGAATAAGGGGGCCTGGTCAGGAAAGGCCTGGTCACTAAGGACCTGGTCAGTTGGAACCTTGTCACTTTGGACCCAGTCAGTGGGACCTGGTCTGCAGGGGTCTTGTCAGTTGGGCCCAGTCAATGGGGGGTCTCATCTGTGAGGCCTGGCTAGTGGGGCCTGGTTAGTGGAGGTTTGCTCAGTGGGGTCCCAGTAAGTTGAGGCCTCATCAGTGGGGACCTGGTCAGTGTGGATGTGATTAGTGCGGGGGCTCATGAACTGGGGCCTGGTCAGGGACCTGGACGATGGAGCATTGGTCATTGAGGTGCTGGTTTGTGGGGTCTAGTCAGTCAGGGTCTGTTCAGAAAGACCTGGTCAAGTGGGGGCCTGGTCATTGGGGCCCTGGAGAGTGGGACCTGTTCAGTAAAGGTCTGGGTCACTGGGGTCCTGGTTAGTGAGGCCTGGTCAGTGAGGGTCTGGGTCAGTGGGGTCCTACGCAGTGAAGCTCAGTAAAAGTCTGGTCATTGAGGACCTGGCCAGTCAGAACCTTGTCAGTTAAGACCTGGCCAGTCGGAACCTTGTCAGGTAAGACCTGGCCAGTTGGAACTGTGTCAGTTGGGACACGGTCAGTGGGCACTTCATCAGTGGGGGCCTCGTCAGTTGGGCCCAGTCAGTGGGGCCTGCAAGTCAGTGGAGGCCTCCTCAGTGGGTCCTGGATGGTGAGGCCTGGCCCCTGGAACTCTGGTGAGTGGGGGCCTGGTCACTGGGATCCTGAAGAGGAGGGTTCAGTCATTAAAGGGCTGTTCAGTAAGGACCTGGTTAGTTGGAACCTCGTTGGTTGGTCCTGGTCAGTGAAGGTCTAGTCAGGGGTGTCCTCGCAAGTTGGAGCCTCGTCAGTTACGGGGTAGTCACTGGGGACCTGGTCAGGACGCCCTTGTCAGTGGGAGGCTGGTCAGTAGGGCCTAGTTAGTGAAACCTGGCCGTTAGGGGCCTGGAGAGCTGGGGCCTGGTCAGTGGGGAACTGGTTGTTGTAAGGTTTGTTTCCGAGGACAAAACGAAGAAACTGAGGCCAGCACCAAAATAATCCAATGCAAGGGAATTTATTCAGGCTCCCGGGTGAGGTACTGCGGTCCGGACAGGAGGGGCTGGAGCAGTCACACTGACTTTTTTTTTTAGACAGGGGGTTTTATAGGGAGTGAAACAGCTCGATTGGTTGTGGGAGAGCAAGACTGCTATTGGGTAAGTTACAAGCCTTGACCTAGGACTTGGCTTGTTATTGGTTGGAATTACTTGCCTGCTATTGGTTG